>CAEFZY010074816.1:0-21490 GCA_903066815.1 Brachyrhaphis roseni
CACAATGTCATGTGGCTGCTCATCCTTCCTCCCCCTCACTCTATGCTATACTGCAGCTAGCATAGCCTGTTGTAAATATTTAGTCTAGTTAGCATAGCTACCAAACGGCAGATAAACATTATTCCTGTAATGATATGTTGTTTCTCCACCATTAGCACATTTAGCAGTGAGTGAATGAGGTTGATTGACAGCACTAAGTCCCTCCTCCTGGTTCTGATTGGTAGTTTTGGCCGGAATGTTGCATTACTTTAGCTAGCAATAGTAATTCAGGGACGAGGTGGAGGAGATTGATTGTTTTCACAGATTATCTGTCTCATAACAAACTGTCTCAACATGGTGACAGCTTTAACAAATATGGAGAAAACATATTTTTTAATTAAAGTTATATACTGCGGCTTGAATAAAATGCAACAACATAGAATTTTTTGAGAAGTCTGGATTGTTTTATGAGTATTTTGCATGTTGCTTTTGACTGTTGCTGGTGGGGAGAGACATTTCAGTAATCTAAAACTAAAAGAGAAAATTTCAGCAATCTACTTGCATACTGTATGTGGACTGTTGGATGTAAAATTAATGAGAAGTAAATATTGTGCTAGTTATCAGTATTGGACCAAAGAAAGCAAGGCAGCTGCAAGCCTTTAAAATCGTGATGCTTTTGATGGGTCAGACAGACTCAAAACATTGTAACAGCAGCTGCGTGGGGGGGTCCCAATTTAATTTTTTGTCAGGGGGCCCAAGATTCCGGGTGGCACCCCTGTGTGAGAGTGTGAAATTTCATGTTTGTGAATAATATCTTGACTAAAAACAAAAAAGCTGATTCTGATTCTAACAGCTTGCTTGCATAAACGTGCACACCCTGATAACATATTACCAAAAGAACCCTTTTGAGTCTAAAGAAGCATTCACTTTTTATGGTAGGAGTCTACCAGCTTATCTGTCACGTTTTGACTTTACAATATTTTTCACTGCATTTTGCAAAAGTCTCAGATTGCACAGATATATTTTATCTGCAGGCCCCTTCAGGTATTTCACAGATTTTGCTTTTGTTAGATTTAGTTTTGTACTTAGACAAGGCCATTCTAAAACTTTAATTTTCTTCTCATGCAGTCGTCGTTTTGTTGCTTTGGCATTTGCTTAGACTCACTGTGCTGCTACAAGTAAACTTCCACTACTTGTTCAATCTTATACAGATAGCAGAAGGTTTTGGCTTAAAACAGAATACTTTTGAGGTGTTCACAATTCGATTTACCCTGACAAAAACCCCAGTTCTCTCTTAAGAAAAACAACCCAAGATTTTGATGGTAATACCACCACATTTCCAAATCATGGAGATTTTCATTGTTGGTTTTGTGCCAAACATATGTATGAATCAAACCCAAAACGTAACCTTCATCCATACATCCTGGATTTCTTTTGTATTCTTTACCTAACTGATACCTTTATGTAGTGAGATCCTGTTGATCTTTTTGAAATTATGTCCTAAGTTAAAGGACATTTGATTCATGATGAAATTAAATCAAAATATGCATTGACAAACAGTTGTTAAGGCTGCAAACATTAGCTGCAGAAATAGGTTATTTCAGTTTTTAAACCTATTTTTCATCGAAAAGATTAGTTGACTTATCAGGTTAATTATACAACATTTACATCAGAATAAATGTTAAAGACATTTTAAAATAATTTAGCATAATCTCTATGCAATGCTTTTAATTCTTTAGCACAAAAGACTGGAACTTAACAGGCGTGTTTGACTTTTGAAAGATGGTAGTTATTTTGATTGTGATTATTAGTTACGCCTACCCATCGCAATCAGAATAGCATTGATGTGCCGTTAATTTCAGTGCCTTTGTGTGTCCAGTTAGCCTGGGAAAAGGTTTGGTAATTATAGCGGGAATACACCCAACTGGATTATCATCTCTGACTCCGACAACAAAGAGCCACAAGAAACACAATCTGACTGCGACCTTTAATGCTGGAAAAACAACACCTGCTACTAAATCCCTTAGGAGAAAACTAATAAAATCTGCTTTTATTTAGCAAATTCACAAACAGCTGCAGAGGTAAAACAGCCAAAATATGGATCTTGAATTGTCATTTTGTCCACAAACTGTAGAAAAAGTAGTACACAATCTCTGCTTCTGCATCTGCAAAGTCCGACGTGTCTCTCTGTGTGTCATCAGTTTGTTGTGAACACAGTGTGCAGAGATGTTAGTTGCTGACTGCCTGGCTAAATCTAGGGCATTGTTTGTCCGTCAGAGAAAATGATACAAGGAAAGGTATAACTATGTACAAATGATGTCTCACACCGCAAATCTCTTTCAGCGCAACTCTTTGTTGTATCTGGCAAAGTTTTTCAATTTAAGAACAAGGTTTGCTACGAAATTACAAAAACCTGAAATAGATTGAAAGCTAATGGTTCTCACAATAAACTATCTATGGGGACAAAGATGGAAGAAAAGGCCACAAAGAAGCTGAATTAGGAGACAAGTTGCTTTAAAATGGTTCAATTCAACTATTATCTTTCTTCAGAGCTTTCTAAGCAGGCTTTGTCTATTTGAGAGATTTATGTATTCCTCTGTAGCTCTTTCATTCTACAGATGTTTGCTGAGTTGTCTGTGGATTCCTCAGAAGGTCAGTGTTGTTTGAAGATCACAACTTTATTGTCTGCCTAAAGAACTTTGTAGTTTAGGAATGACTCAGTAGAGTGTAAATGATTAGAAAACCAATTAGAAGTATCAGACGGTATCATTAGAAAGAGTACAAATGTGTTTGGATGGACATGCTGCCCCAGAATTGGACCTGTTTGTTCCTATCACCTCATCAGTTCAGGACTCAGGCTCTTTCTGATCTTCTCCTTCCTCTCCTTCATTCACTCATCCCCAGTTTTTTATCTCTTCTCTTTTCCACACCTCCATCACCATCTCTTCTTTCAGGGTGCCTTTTTGCACCCCAGTCTGTTCTCCTCTTGTCTCTCCCCAAATCTTTTATCCCTCCTCTCTTTTTTCTAACAATCTGATCCTTTTGCTGTAGTTCTCTTTCATTCCACGTTCGCTTTCTTCCCGTTCCCTGTCTGACAACCCTGGGAAAACTTGTTGACTTAGTCTACCCTGCACGTACTCACAATGATCTCCAGACTGTTGTCCAGGCAACAACAGATGCAGCCTCACCAATTCAATCTTTTCAAAAGATCGAAAGGAACAAGATTGAAGGAGCGCAAGCTGAATGACTTTCTTTGTAGTTTGCGGGAATGCTCATCAGTGCGGCTCTGTGAGAGTCAGTGTGAAACACAGCATGTACAGTGCCTTCAACTTCCTCACATTTTGTCAGGTTACAACTACAAACATTACAATTAACATTTTGGAAACTTTCTGCAGTAGAACACTAGAATGTGCTTTGTTATTTTCTGAATTTTAAAAGTTAAGACCTCATTTTGAATTTCAAATTGTAATATTTTCTTCTCTTCAGGCCTGTTATTTTCTCTATTCCATCATTCCTTCTTTAATCTCTGCAATATAAAAATTCTGGTGGTCTCCCATTATTCTGTACAGCATTTAGTTTTCAAGTTGTATTGAATCAAATGTGATGGAGTTGACTGAAATGAGAAGAAATAAGAATGTATTAGCAAACAAAGCTTCTTCTAGGTCTTGTTTCTCATTTAATGAGCACACCACATAAGCCTCTTTCTCATAAGTCTCTATCTGTTGTTCTTCCCTTCATCCGCCTTACAGCTCAACCCTCTTTACCTTCCCTCATTTCTTACCTTCTGGGGCCCCACTATATTCAGCTCAAAGCACCACATAGGGCCCCTCTGAGGTCTGCTCAAACTTTTTTAGGCTCACAACTCAGCTTCACTTGAGATCGAATCAGAAGCAAGACATTTTCACATGGGACAACTCTTTTCACATAGAAGCACTACTCTGACACAGAATCATGTCCCTTGGACATGTCATTGAAGAAATTGCAGAAGTAGATTATTCACAAAGTCTTGCTCAATATATGAAAAATGCTGCTGTTATTTCAAAAGAGTGGGATTAAAGCTGCTTGGTTAATTTAGGATGGGGGGGAAAAAAGATAAAGCTAAAGTATGTGAGAATATTGTTTCGGATCAAAATACAGTGGGCCGGCAGATTCATTATTTTCAGCAAAAATGTGGAAAAAACTAAACAGTAATGAAAAAAATAAAATAATATATATATATATATATAGTGTTGTACTGGGAAGTGGCTCGTATTATGAAAAGGAAAACAGCACTTGAAGACAAAAGAAACTGCTGTAGTAATGTAACTGCTGATAATGTATACTTTTCTGGAAACAGAGACAAACAGCTTAGAAACTGAGCAACGTACTTCTGTGATTTCTACATGCTGTGGCTGAGATCATGTGTTGTGAACAAATCAGGATGCTGATGTTATGCTCTGCTGTAGCACAAAGCCGACTATTATAAGATGTGTCTGTGTCATCCTCACTGAAGACCGGGCTCTCTCCCTGTCAGTCACTGCAAAAGCCGGACATTTACTCCTGCAGTATTTGTCAGTCAGGGTTACGTAAAACTAACCACTGGCTGCATCCTGGCACTGTTGGCCAGGATGCAATTCAAAGTGAATACAATTTCTCCTTCCAAACAAACAGGCCATGATTGATAGAAATCTCACTAGGACGCCTTCTGTTTTTGCTTTTCAGAAATACTGGTCCAACTGGGAAGGGCTCAGAACAGTACCTAGGTAATGTACAGTAATTGTAAAATACTTTAAGTAAAACGGTTTTGATAGGATTTGTTGCATCCAAATCAAAACCTTTAAAAACAGGTCAAACATGTAATTCAGAACAGAACTGCAAGTCAACATGTTTGGATGTAGCTTATGAGATCATCCACCTTGATAGCAACAAAGCATGTTGGCTTACAAAATAGCTGGCTCACTTTACCGCTCATAATGTACTTATAGATTGGTGGAGCCGCAGAATAATAAACAAGCAGGCATCTGTGGTGTTTCACAACAGAGGGGCTTCATCCAAAGACAGAGCTCAAAAATTTTAAAAAGTTAGAAGACGAAGGGAGAGGATTTTCTAACGACAAAATGAGAAGTAACCTGTGGAGTCATGCAGAGGAGACACAGAGAAGGTTGGATGAGAGAAATACAATACTGTTAATACGAGGCGATGGAGGAGCATGTTGCGTTGTCTTTAAGTTGTGAGATGAAAAGGTTAAACAAAGGACCATGGCAGTAGTTCTGTGGATGTGTGTTACTGAGTATTTAAACCAGGTGCAGTCCAGGACAACACTTTTTGCCTTAAACAAGCTTTGAGGGTGATCAGTTTTACTACATTAAAATTGAGATGAGTGCAGTAGGCCTACATCAAAAAATTATTAATAACACCATTCAATATCTGTCTCTTTTTCTGGTTCCTTTTTTCTTATTTATGTAAAAGAAATAATAAACATAAGTTTGTTTTTTTTGTTTGCTTACTTATTTACTTATTTATTTTCCTAACCGTGGTTTTTTAACTTTATTATCCCATGAAATTAGATGTATTTAGTGATTTCAGGAGGGTGGTTTGTTCAATCAGCTTGTTAAAGTAACACAGAACAGGAATGTGTGCCTCATCAGACAATGGCCCGGATGGCCCCCAAGCTGGTTGACATTGTTCTAGTGTCACTGTTGATGTTTTTAAAATGGCTATGTAAAAAGAAGGCATTTAAAATATTTTGTCATCTACCCCATAGTGTACGTCCAATCTTCTTTTTTTTTATGAACTTGTGCTTTTTTTCACACTGAAACTTTTTTCCTAATACCAACAAGTCAAGATATAACAAGCATCCAGAAACACTTCCAATTAGCTTTTTCTTGTCAAATAAATACACATCCTCTTTCTGATCCAGCTCGTTGTTACACAAAGCTGTTATATAATACCTGTGATAAGACTCGAGACAAGCAATGGCAGCACCAGCATCTGGAGCATTCTCATCAGCAGCTCTCCGGGAAAGGAGAAGTACTTCACTTCACGGTAAGACAGTTTGTATGGACGCAGAGAAAATCCGAGGATTATACCTGCAGGAAGATCAGATGTGGAGGAAAAGGTGGTAAATTATGATATTCTACACAGTACCAGAAAGAGTCGAGCAACACTGCTCAACCAGAAGAAAGCACATGTCTATTTTTATCCTATTAGTCAATTGCTCACTCTACCACAAATATATTGACAGTTCTAGGTGACAGATTGTGAAATCTGACAAACACCCTAAATTTAACAATCTGTCATGACTTGGTGTATTTCTAGCTGAGGACATCGTTGCTTTAGCCGGGTCAGCTTCACCTCCTCCGGGGCAGAATTTAGGGGTCAGTAGAGAGAATCCAAAGGTCAGGCATGGGGTCAAGGAAAGACTGGTCTGTTAAATTCATCAGCACTGACTGTGTTAGATCTTTGGTGGTTTGTTTCTTTCGTCCATTATGCTGCTGGTGGTGACAAGGAACTGATCAATTATTGGGCTGATGTGGGGAATTTTTACGAGGAATGATGAGGTCTCATTTGTAATTAACTAAATTGCTCAGAGAGCCCAGAATATAAATCATTCAGTAGTCCAAGAGAAAAACAATCCCTAGACAATTCATTCCTTACCTGTAATAACAGCAGTGATGGTTAGAATAACAAAAGCATTTTTCATGAAGAACCTCTTCACTTCGTCCTTCTTGATGTTCTCCACTCTCTTCTTGGCGAGCAACGACCTGGACTGGATCCCGGCTCGGATTTGGTGAAGACCACTGCGGCTCCTCTGCGGATTCTCTCCATTGCTTTGAGTCATATTTGTGGCTGGAATCTGCAGAGCTGCTCTTCACAAACAGGCCTTCGCTGTGATGAAAACACTATAGATGCACTGATGACTAGGTTAAAGTCCTGTTGCTCCTGAGTGTCCCCTCCTTTGGTTAAAGGATTAGTAGCTACCTGCTCAAAAGAATGATGTAAATATCAATGAAAATGTCATAATGTGACATAGACAAGAACTTTTGTTAGATGAAACAAGGAGCAACCACAAAAACAAGTTATCTGTGTTAAATTACAACATTTCTGACTGCTGTTGTTTCTGACAGAAACAACCTTAACACCAAGACAAATAGAAATCCTGTGTATAAAAGATGTGTTAACATCCAAGTCAAGACAAAACTGCATTCTGAGTAAAACACCAGCATTCTACTGCCAGCTGTAAAGAATTTGCAAACTTCCTTTTCTGCACACACGTGTACAATTTGGCTTAGATAGGCAGGTCAATTCAAAAACAGAAGCTCTGCTTCTGAGTTATACTGTAGATAATAAAATATGGACACAGAGGCTTTTTTCAATACCTTTAGGTTTGAGCAATATGGTCCTCTGGAGCAATGTCTCAGTTTTCCAGGGAAAATGTCAGGTTTAAAGCTTGGATCGGTGTGAGAGGGGTCCTTTGGCTATGAGCAGACTGTGCAGCCAGCAATGAAGAGATATTCAGTGGAGAAAGAGAGGGGTGGAGAAAGGAAAGGAGGGCTCAGCGTCAGGGATGAGGGAACGAAAGAGCCAGTGAGAAAATGGAGGCGGTGCCCTCATAGAAAAGTGGTAGTCACTGAGTCGCACAGCGTGGGCTTGAGGGGAAATGGAGGGCGGGGGGTAGGCAGCTAAAAAAGTGAAATAAGGTAGAGGAGGGGGTGCTTTTCAGGCAGAGGCAAACTTGAGGAATAATGAGCTTTTCAAAAAGTAAAAAGAAAAAGAACCTTCTTGTGTTCTTCTGTCCCTCTCAGCTGTCCTTTGAATCAGTTTTTTTTCATGCTTCATAAGTTCAGCCTGACCAGGGTTCCTGCAGAGAATGAGTCCACATAGTAAAACAAACCCTATTAAACAAAACAGGGTTGATTAGCAGTGTGTTGTGAAAGTTGAATCATGGGATAGACTGTTATAACAAAGTGCACAGCTCTCAATTCGAAGAAAAATAGAGGCTTTGCAAATATTTTTGCAAGTAAAATCTGGTGTGACTAGGATATGGATTTGGCTGACTGTGATTAGCAAATAAACAGTGTCATTAAATTCAAAGAACAGGGGATAAAGTTGTAGAGACATTAAACCAAAGTGAGCTTAACTATCTGTAATAATAATGCATGCCACATTTTTGAGATTCGTAATGTGTAACAAAAAAACAATAATAAATTTAAAACCATGTAGCCTATTCCTTCTGCTTTTATGTTCTAATTAATTTATGTGGGCCTGTCAAATAAAACCTAAGTCAGATGCGCTGACAATTTTATTTGTAGCAGATGTGAAAAAGTTCAAAGGGTATGAACTCTTAGAAAGCTCAGTGTGTGTATGGTGTCGGAACATCTCCAAGAAGTCAACAAAATAGTCTTCTTTTGTGGCCTTTCAGTACATTTGTGCTATGCAAAGTCCTCTTGGTGTTTCCATAAAAAAAGACATCTGTGTAGAATTTAGTATGGTAAACTAAAAAGGAGACAGCAAATATTTGCCAATTGCAAGTGGGGCAACTGGTTAACTAGCTTCTGCCAAAAAAGCAACGTCATTTGTACATCATGCTTCATGGAAGTTTGTAGAAGATTAGCTGAATGCAGTTATACTTCATGTTATTGAAAACAATGGATGCTTCACTTCCTACAAGAGCGCTATGCAATGCACTGGTATTTATTCTGGCAGAAAAATCCACCAAATACAAAAAGATCAGTTTTAAATAAACAGTGGATTGTTATGTGCAAAGTTTTTCATCTGTGGAGAAAGAGAGTTGTTTTTATTAACTTTGTGTGTTTCTAAGAACATGAGAAAAACCCACAATGTGACAACAGTGAATTTATTTGTACTGGTTTAAGACAGTATTTTTCTCTCTCTCTTTGCTTTGTGTTCGTATCAGATTATAGGAAAAGGAGCTGCACATTATTACAGTGTTTAATTTGAGTTAGTTTGAGAAAAATTCCAAGTGGAGTAGTAACATGTTTTAAATTATGAAAGAGTCTCCCACTATGATGTAAAAAACTTCAGATACAAATTGTGGTCTCAGAGGCCTTGAAAAGCTCAGGGGAATATTACTTGTAATAAGCAAGACTTTTCTTTCAAGATGTTTTGTAGCAGATAGGCAGACACTTCATACTTAACTTTAATACTTAATTAAATTACCACTTATGAACAAGCACAATTAGTTTTAAACTTTCTTTGTTAAGTGTGCTTTCTCTAATTCATGTAATTCAACTGTAGGATTGTAAGTTTAACCAGCTTCATGTAACAGTGAAATGGTCCCAAACTAATACCGGTAGGTTAAAATGATGTAAGTGTCAAACTTTTTCATTTCATTCTAAGGAGCCCTATAACTTAGCTAATTTATCAAAAGGTTCAATGTAGGACAATTGGTAACAACTCTCATACCTTATGTCATCATGTCATTGTGACTTGCAGATTTAAATTTGTACAATTGGCTGTGCAATGACCAAACGTTGACTCTGCCTCTCCAGTACATTCCAGAAATCAACAACCAGGTCACCTGAACACGTCAACTGTCTATCACAAGTTGATAGATCGATGATACAAAACAAACAAATATGTGCTCACATACTCACTCCTAAGATGAATTTAGAACTGACTGATTTCTCAATGTGAAAGTTTTATTTTCTGGAATGTAGAAGAAAGACCAAGTGAATTGGCTTGTAAGTGTTCCTATCACAAAAACCTTCCACATTTTGTGACATTAAAATCACTCATTTTCAAAAATTTAAAATGTAATTTTATGTGAGGCACCAACACAAAGGACTTTTCTAAATGTTTTACAACTAAAGATGTAAAAAGGCTTCATGAATTTGTGTTCAACCTCCCAGTTAAATATTAGCAGATAATGATCTTTCTCTTTAGTCATTACAACTCTTTTTGAAGATTTTGAAGTTTCTTTTTGTCAGTTTACACCCATTGTTTGCAAAGTGTATCAGATTATCAGATCGAACTGTGATCATCTATAAAAATCAATTTGAAGTCTTAAAATGTACAAACTCTCAGCTGGATTTTGTTGCAAGGTTTACTGGATCTTTCTTGCCAATAAATACTCTTTTTTAAACCACTACATTGTAGCACATAGGGTGTGAGCTTGATTGACAGCGCTAATGCCCTCCTCCTGGCTATAATTGGTTCTGACCAAGAAGTGTGTTTCTGCAGGTGGCTGTAGGACTGCAGGGAGGAGGCAAATGAGCTTAATTTTTCACAGATTATCTCTTATTCTATTGTTAAGATATAGGGACAATTTAACTCTATAAAAGTTACCTACTGTAGTTTTAAGAGGTTTTCTTTAGTTGTCCTGCATCCATCTTGCCATGAGAACAATCATCCCAGCAGCCTTACTTCCACCACTTCTGTCATGGTAGTGATTCTGTGTAGAGTGATGTGCAATGCTAGTTTTCTGCCTCACAGAGTATTTTGCATTGCCTTCCTCATATTTGTTGTGAACCTACATGGCTGCTGGCAAACTATAAAGCTACATTCTTTCACACTGGGGGCCACTGACAGTGGCTGAGTTAGCGTTGGCTCTCTAAATAACGCACTCATTGCATGGCCTGCTGGTTTGCAGTTATTTCACAGTCAATACATTTCAAATGAGTGTTGAAACAGTGATGCTTTGAGATGTCAAAGCCACGGATATTGTTTTGTATCCATCTCCCCAACTTTCTCCCCGGTCTGTCTTCTGTGGTCTTTATAATGCTGTTTCTTCTCTAATGTTCTCCAACAGACCTCTGAAATGAAAACTCCAAAGACAAGATTGAGCTGAGGGTATGTGATTGTTAGGAGATAGTTCATATTTAGACAACCTCTGATCACAACAATGAGAACAAACAGCAGAGATAAAACCTTTTTAGGCATTGAAATTATACCATAAAACAATTAGCTGTTGGTTAAATCATCATTCAGCCGAGGCTCCAGGGTGAGCATCATTGGTTTTGAACACAAAAAGCGATTCCCATTTATGACTGTCCTTGACATGTAATCTATCAAAATATCTCTCTGTCATCTCCTGGGTTTCAGAAACCCTGAACGGCTTCTTCAACTCTTCACATTTAGCCCGAGTCACATGTTGCATAGAATGCAATGACTGATGTTATGTTGTCAATGCTACTGATCCGATTTTTAAACTTGCTGCTTTATGTGTTTGGACAAAGAGACAATGGTGAAGAAAATCCATGGTAGTCCAACAACTTCTTTCAAAAAGCTCTTCTTCAAATCTTGCAATTGGTCACAAATTTCCAAGTTTATTTTCAGAAAACTTGTCTTAACGTATAGTTGCTTCAGCAGTGGCCTCAGCTTCATACTTGGCCTCCACATCATACATGTTACTGCATGTTAACCACTTCTTTGTGGAAGGAATGTGAACATTTTTAAGAGGATTCATCCATTACTTTCATTGTTGTTGGTTCAGTCATGAGCTTATGGTGACATTCTTGAGCCAGCATGCAGGCAGTGAATCTGTCTTTACTCTGTGATCACATTTTGTATTTCAGCTTCATGAATACATGAATACTGTGACTTATGTGTGAATTATGCTAGCAGTATGACAGTCACTGTCATACTGCTAGCATAATTCACCGAGCCAAACCACAAAGAATGAATGTGGAACATATCACAAAACTTTCATTTAAAACTGTTACATCAGTATGTGAAAAAGAATGACACTATTTGATCACACTGTTGCTTATATGATTAACCTGATGATTAAAATGGCAGCAGGGCACATTTTAGCTAACACTGGCTCAGTTTAGCTTACTCTAACTTCTTGTAGGTACTGGGTCAAATATTTATGTATAAATACATAGACTGAGAAGCACTCAGACAATTTTTTATTTATAGAGCTCAATCAAAACAGTGACACTCTTCTACTAGAGCCCTTTTAAAATATGTTAAACTAATATGTGGAAATAGTGAGTAAAAAGGAACTATGCCCATTATGCAAATAATAAACATAAACTTAGAAAAGGTTTTCCCAATTATGCATGTGAATACAATCAAAAATGTTCTCAAAAATGAATAACCAGAAATCGATTTTTGTGTTTATGTTGATGAAGATGCTAAATACAAATATATTCTTAAAACTCATAAGGATTTGACTTCTGACACATTCCCAAACAGGCACTACAATTATTGTGCCTTCCTACAGTGGAAGCGCCTCCTACACTTCCACTGTAGGAGGCGCTGTTTCTTCTGTTAAGATAAATTTATATTTGGGTAATTTTTTTTATTCTCTTCTTTTTAGGTTAGTCACATTTTTATATCACATTGTGAGCTCTGTGTTAAAACAATACTAATAAATGCCCATATAAAATATGTTCAGTGACGTCATGGGCTGAAACATTTACTTTACTTGTTTAGGTGTGGAGGGCAACAGAGAGTGAGAAAATTGCAAAATGTTTTGTTTCCCTTTATCAAAGAGTAATGGGCTTTTGTTTTTAAATATAAAAAGAAAATCAAACCAAATAAAACATTTTTGCTAGGATGTTTTTTATATATATTTTTATCACTGATGTTTTATGAGAAAATCCAATTACCCAAAAATAATTCATGCATGACAAAGAAAGAATTTGATTTGGAAAAAAAAAAATCTATATTTACAGTATATCTCATTTCCCTTTTCATCTTATTTTTAAACTATCCTGCTTTATGGCAAACAGACGCTGTATTCTGTAAGTGGAAATAGCAATTACCCCATCAGAGGTCTGCACTCATAAGTTAAACCAATTATGGGTGGAATGTTGAACTAAACTGTTAATTTTGTTAAGTCTTGGCGTGAGTTTCTGTAGATTGATTGTCGATTATTCTGTTATAGGTGTCACAAGGAGAGTTGGGATCACAGAGAAGATTTCAAATGTTGACATAATTTTTCTAAGCCATGACAGAATGAGTAAATGTTTGTATTTAGTCCAAAATGAAGAAAAGTTCATTTCCGTTCCAACTTGATCAAATTATATAGCGTTGAGAAATATTTTATTTGCAACTTAATGCAAATTTTTAAAATAAGTCATGGTTTTGTAGCCGTAGGGGAAATTATGTAACCAAGTTCTGCTTTAAATCCCCTCAGCCCACCTTCATATCCATGCATACCAACACACATTTTATCCATAAACAACAACTGTGGCCCAAATCTCGGAACCAGAAAGAGTATGTAACTCTACCTTTTTCTATCTGGCTTGGTACTCCCATCTGTACCAAGCCAGATGGGAGTGGTTCATTCCCAGTGGGGAGATGTATCCAGGACAGGTCATAAGATCTGCAGTGTGCAGTGGCCCTCAGGGGACACTCCGAACTGGGGCTACATTGTTCACCAGCATCATTGTCTGCAAGGGTTTCCCATGGATCAAATGTTGAAAACTTCAAACCCAGAGGTCTCATAGCTGCTCAATGAGCACGCTGGGAGACAGAGCTGTTCACACACAGTTTCTCACTGATCTGAACGAGGCCTCGTTAGACACAGTCACAGTGGCTCATCATCTGGATGCTGAAGAAAGCAAAAGGGGAGATGCTTCAGCAGAATAGGAAAAAGGGGAAAAAGCAGCAGCAAAATACGCAGAGGAAGACTAAAATGCCGTATTATTACATAGTGGCTAAAAGCAGCAAAGCTAACTGCACAGAAAAACTAAATTTGTAATTTAATTTTCAGATGCAAGTCCTTCAAACTATTTTTGCATGAAAAAAGCTGGAAAGAAAGCAACTTCATTTGAAATTCATAAGAAATCATTTCACATAATGTGACTGAAGACTCAAGATAAAGTCAAATATAAAGTTTGTGAACCAATTCTGCAGCAGTTCACATTAAGCAACACAACAGCTTGTGTACAGATTTTGCAATTGCACTTGCTCTAGTTGTTGAAGGTCATTTGTCAAAGAGCAGCGAAAACACATTGACCTATAATCTTAAAAAAAAACCCTGTTATTTCTGTCTACTTTAGCTTACAGTGCCCAGCAAAAGCATTCATGCCGTTTTGAACATTTCACATTTTATCATGTTTTGACCCCAAACTTTTATGTACTGTATTAAACTAAAATCCAGATGTCACTTCATTAGTAATTAAAGTGGCCAGTAAGTAAGCTTGCATTAGTTTAAATCCAGTAGTTTGTGAAGGCCTCAGATGTTTGTCAGAGAACAACAGCATCATGGATAACAAGGAAGACAACAGGTGGGTCTGGGAATAAATTGCACAAGGTTGAAGCAGAGGTAAGTTATAAAACTGTATTGCACGCTTTGAGAATATGATTGTACAATCCATCACCTTATTTATTTATTTTTTTTCCGAAATTTATTTATGCTTTAACATGAGGTACAATGTAAGGCAATGCAATAGTTATATAGTTAACAGTGTACCTTTAACATACCAATCCATCACCTTAAAATGGAAAGACTGTCACTGTTTCATCTTAATTCTTTCCTAGACAAAGTTATTGCTGCAGCTAACTGTGTGTGCTCTCTTCTGTCCTATAGCCTTTAAAGGGGCAGTATCCTTTAAAATCAACTTTTTAAAAATGGACATTTCATATTCTAACATACCTGGAGTGTTGCCTTGATTTCTGCATGTTTGAGAAATCCTTTGATCTCCCATGGCAACTATACAGCTGTCCAAAACGAATGGTTGGACCTAAGCACCACCTTCAAGGCGCAGCTCCACCTCAAAGCTGCAGTTTCTAAGCTTCCAAACTTCTGCCTTACAAAGCAGTCCTCCCCCGTGGCTCACCCCACTCAACACCTTCTGACTCGCCAGCAGCAATTAGGAAACACCTTTTGTAATTGCCCATCTAATGAGCTCAGTATAGGAGCTAAGTTCAGTTAGAACAATTGAAGGTAACATAGTTACTTGATTATGCTATAAAGTGGTACTAGCTGCCTGAAAGTACATAATTCAAGCAATTGTCTACTGTCACTACATGCCCATTCTAGAGGAGTGAATTTCCTTAAATAGAAAATGATTTTTATTTATTTATTTACCAACTTGAATAGTAAACTGGACTTGATGGACTGTTTAAATAGGATCATTTGGAGTGAATGTATGATTGGATAGAACACAATTTTTTTGTAAAGTGACTTGAGATGCCATGTGAATTGCTGCTGTATAAATAGACAAAACTGAAATTGAATTGCTTTATTATGTAATGCATAGTAAGTTCACATTAATTTTCATATTTCTTAATTTGTGTGAATATTCTATGCCTAATGAAAAGTGCTTTTGGAAACCTTACAAAATAAACAGGAATACAATTTCATTGTGTATTTTTTTATTTTTTTTTTATCAAAAGTATTAGGTTCAAAGAATACAACATTTAAGCTTCTCAAATGCTATGTACTTTATGATCCCAATGGGGATAAGTTGACACCTGATCAGAACTTTATTAAAAGATCTTCTCAAAGACTTGAACTTGACACCTTTCTTTTCTATCAAAACAATTTCAAGCGAAAGCCACCTTTATAAAAGACTAAAGAGACAAAAGAATAAAGAAAATATGGCAGCAACATGAAGAAGAGTAGATTATCGTGTCACTTTATGAAGGTTTGTTGTCAAAACTGCCTTTCAGATTATTGCTTTTAGGGATTTATAGTCTTCTTTTAATGTACATGGCGAATGCAAAAGTATCAATGAAATAGCCTAATTTTGTTAATCAATGTCAGTATTATACAAAATAATAATTTCATTTTGGTAGCAGAACAATGGTATAGTTATTTGTAACATAAAATTTTCCTTAAATGTTGCTACAATTTTTGCTACAAGACTTTGGACTGGAAAAAATCTTGAAGAATAACACTGCCTCCCTCTAGTGGTGACAACTGCACAGGATTAGTGTCTTCAGAGTCCAATAGAAAAGAATACTGTATAATAGAATAGCTACATTATAACATTAAAAGATTTTAGCTAAGAGTTAAAATAATTCAAGCGTTCAATGGCTCAAGGGATGAAAGTTTCAGAATCTGCTCATACTGGCCTTGATGATTACAAAAAGAGAGCAGTTCCTGGTGAGGATGACTGGGATCACAGATGATGGCATACAGACACAAACAAAAAATTATTTTTTTCCAGCTTTTAAATAAACAAATGCATATTTGTGTAGCAAAATGTTGGTTTTTAAGTCAATTGTTTTTCTTAGTTTCAAAATAAATCCACAACAAATAGGTTGCCTTTTTTACTTTATTTCCCTGCTGTTTAGATGATAAAGAATCATAGCAAAACGTACACAACAGAATAGGTAATCATTCTATTGATTCTATATCAGTCATGGATTGAGTTCATCAATAAGAATAGAAAAGCATCACGTCTCCGTCATGTGAGGTTCTCAATAAGAATCCTTCAGGACATAACGTTGAACGTTGTGGGCTTGAATGGTCAAACACCTACTACCTCTAATCTGTGTAAGGAGGTTTGATAGGCTGGGACTGCAGGTTAACAGATGGCCTCCCTAAGCACCTGTCAGTGGCTTTTATTTGTCCTGTGACAGCTCAGATCAGGCCAATCAGCCTGGTAATGCAGAAAAAGCAGACAGAAACCATCAGAGAAACACGGAAAAGTGATTTGCCCTACATGGATGAACGAAGCAAACCGACTGTGGAACATTCCTCCTTTGAGTAAACTGGTTTATTTAAGCCTACATGTGAAATTGCAACCAGTTTTGTGGACCAGATGGAACTACTGGGGTATATTCTAGAGGACTGGACAGAATCCCTGGACATTTTTGGATCAGTTTGGCTGGAAACATTGGGTATTTCCAGAACAGTGGAAGACTGGACTCACTCTCTAAATCTTGCAGAACTTCTGCTCCTGGATGTGTTGTGCCACATGGATCTTTTGCTGGAACACCATGCAGTTTGTTTTAACATACTGGGCCCACTCTATGCAGATGACCCATGCCTGTGGCTTTTGCTCCAGTCCTGAAACAGAGTCAAGATGTTTTTCTTTCAATTTCTCTTTCTGTATGTTTGAAGTTTACTGGCTGGAAATCATTTAGACTGAGAGGTATTCGCTCCACTTTGTAACCAAAAACAAAAAAGAAGACATGGATAAGATATGAATAAAAGTAGATGATCTATTATGCAATAATTCTGTTTTCCCATGTAATCTGCTGCTGTATTTGAATGAGCTGCATGTTTACTTGGTAGCTTTGATCCTTAAAAATTGGAGACAATTTTGTATTGAGAAGATTCAAGTCATATGTTGAAAATAAATCGTCATAATAGAGAAATATCTGGTAACGTGATCTCAGTCCCTTCAATAAATGTGTTTTTAACATTATTTAATATACAGCAAAGCATTTTTCATGTTTTTATTCATTAATGTACCAGATCAGATCCATTATTGGTCTTTTTCTACTTACTTTTTGATAAAACTCAAATTCAAGTCAACGCATGCCACATGCACATTTGCGGTCAAAAGTTTGCATCCAATCATTATTAGTTTTATTTATTTGTTTGTTCATTTATTTATTTCGAACAGACAAAAGTAAAAGCAATAAATAAATAAAATGTATGTGTTCGAATATTTTGCACAATATACAAAATATTCAGATTTTCTGCCCCTCTCACACTCATCAATTCATAAACAATTAAATCTCCAAACACCATATAAACTTAAATTATTTCCACATTACATGAAACTTAAATCTCACATTCTCATCTTTAAATGTACAATTTTGTATACACTTTTTATATCATCAATAGGAACTTTGGTCTTTAAAACATTTTACGTTTGTAATATCTGGAGTTTAATTCGTCAGCGAACGAATCCTACAATACCCATAATTCCTTGTATTCCTTGATGTCTTGCGTAGACACACGTTGGAGCGTCTAAAGTACGCTCGTTACGCAACGTGGTTTCAAAGGTTTCGTCTACAGTTGGAGTTAGAAGGGGAAAAAACGGAATATAACTGTCAGCTAACTTTACTCAGACAAGGTATCTTCAAAGGTAAGATTTAGTTTTCTAAAGGCATTTTTAGACCGCTTGAGACTTTATTGTTCATGAAGTCCAATGTTAGCACAGTGATTAGATAAACCAAATACCGGTATGTCATCTAGTTAGCTTTGTAAACACTTTCAAAACAACAGCAGCAACAACAACACGTTAAAAGTAACGGTAAAACTTAAGGGTTGTAGCATGTTTTTATCGTATCCATATCAGTTTCCAAGGTACAAAGCATGTTACTTAATCATTACAAAGTACCATTATTTCTGGTGTCCTTTTCCCCACGTTTTTATATTTACTGTTATTTTCAGCATTAGAACTTTGCTATGTTGGTATCAGAAAATCTCCCTGCATTTTTACCTTTCCCCTCTTTAATTAAATTTTACACTTCTCCAATTTCTGCATTGTTTTTTTTCCTCATTTTTGGCTACCCTCTTCTCCTTAAATCATCCCAGCCCTTGTGTCCTGAGTAATGACATCAGGCTGTTTAGCCTCCTCTCCTGCAGATAAGAGCTGATATCCATCCTGTAATGAGTTCCTGTCTTATTTCCTTCTCTCTGTCTCTTCGTTCCCAGCAGACTGACTGTCATCATGACGTTTGCACATATGATTTGATTATTTATCGGCATGTCTGCTGCTGGATTGTGTGCTGTGGTTGTTGTGGTTTTCTTCCTGGCCTTCTACCTTCTCCATCGTTATGGAGACTTGAGGAAACAGCATCGTCTCGTCCTCTTAGGGACTCTTCTGTCCTGGTACCTCTGCTTCCTCATCGTGTTCATCCTCCCACTTGATGTCAGCACGGTAGGGGTTCATGTTTGCCTACAACTTTTTAAATTTATTGACAAGCATTTTTTATTGTTTGGGTACATTGAATGTGTTTCATTATATTTCCCTTGCTATTTTCTTAGACCATCTACAACCAGTGCGTTCACGTCAATTCAAACCACACTCCCTCTCAAACCCATTTTTCTGATTCAGCTCCTTTCCAGCCTTTGAGGTAAACTCAGTTGTTGTAGTATTTCTCACATTGATCATCATTCCATTTCTTTTCAGGTTGGGGTCAGAATGATCCTTCAATTGGTGGCTCCTCTAACATAATAATGTTTTACTTTTTAGTTATACACAACATTTAGTAAAAATAAATAAATAAAAAAAGTAGGGGACCCATATAGTCAGCCTCAGTAAAGTGCTTTTGCCCACTTTAAGCTTTCAAAACTATCTACAATATGCAATTGGTACAATACTATTAACTTCTTCTGATTTTGGGAATGTTAACCAAAAATGTGTATTAAATCCATAGTTACTTGAAGTCAAAATGGAAATTCTAAAAAGCTTTTTATTTGAGATGCACTGATCAGAAACTTGAGGCCTTTTTCTAATACTATATTTTTGTAATCCTTTGACCAGCTGATACAAATTTTAGATTGTTCCAATTTTTATTTAGTAACTGTTCTGTATTATTAGGACATGTAAGAACAGCAAATAGTCAGGGTCTATCATGCTGTAAGTCGTCCGATTCCAAGTTAATTTTCTCCCCCAGTTGGTGTCAACACTGTAGAGCTGGATGCCAAATCTGCAATATATGTTTTATTCACACAACGCTTGCCATGACTCTTACATAGAGTGTCCTTTTTCTTTTGTACTGATAAAGTTTTCGTATTTCGAGGTTTTAGATAAATTAAAATATAGTACTTTAAGGAACCCATAACTCACAATTCCAAATCCAGGCTTACAAAGCTGTTGTGAGCTTTTTTTATCTTTGTTGTATCTGACTTTGTGTGTGTTTGCTTACTTTCAGTGTAGCAAATGTGTGTGTGAAGCCCTGGAGTTACATCCCTGATCATGTCCTGCCAGTGTTTTGGAGGGTTGTCTACTGGACTTCCCAGTTTCTTACATGGTGAATTCCTTTAATCGTCCAGGACCCTAAAATAGACTGAGACTTTAGTATATTGTTACACTTTTAATGAAGTCCAGAGAAAAATAAATATAAAAATATATTTATGTGTTTCCTCTGTGCATGACTCAGGCTGCTGTTGCCCTTCATGCAGTCCTATGCACGTTCTGGAGCGTTCTCCATTGTTGGGAAGGTTAAAACAGCTCTTATAGAAAATGCAATTTATTATGGCACCTACCTCCTCATTTTCATCTGCCTGCTGATCTATGTCTCTGCTCATCTAAAGCTGAGGCTCACATGGTACGTCAATATTGTTTAAATTCAGCAAGGAAAAACAAAACATTTGGAAAATGTATCATATGTTGCATACATTGGTCTGAGCTTTTGTTTTATATTGTAAAAAATATCCAGGACAGAACTCCAGACCATCAGTATCACAGCTGCTAACACCTGGGGCCTGTTCCTTTTGGTGCTGTTGCTTGGCTACGGCTTGGTGGAGATCCCACGATCTTATTGGTTCTCGTCTTCAAATAGTTTCTTACTGGCCAACACCTACTTTAAGGTAGCGAAACTGGCAACGGAGAAAGCTTCAGCAGAGGAGGACTTAGCAGATGTTATGGAGGTGAGAGTTTTTAGATAATATGTTTCGTTTAAATCAAAACACATTTTTTTACCTTGCTGTTAGTTCGATCTGTTTGGTTTTTTGTTTTTGTAAGTATTAAAAAACTTTATTTCTGTTATCAGGAAGTTACAGACCTCAATGAGTCTGTAAGGTTCAACCACAGCCTCAGGAAATGTGTAGACACTATTTTGACAAAGGTGGGAATTGCATAAAGGCCATTGTTTACTAAACAGTGCCAAATTTTCCTTTCTTTCACAAAATGCATGTATGCATTTTAATATTGCTTGATGCTACCACTCTGAAATAACCTGCATGTGAATTATAGTGTCCCATTAGGTATCAGGAAGAGATGGGAAGAAACCTGGAAAGCTCTCATTGTGAAGGTGCTTCTTTTCCTACCAAAAGTGGCCTAATCAAACTTCATGAAAAAGTATCTATCTTCTCCTTATTTGTAGTGTTGATTTCTCAACAAGTTGAGTGTGTGAAGGATGGTTAAATAAACTTGTACTTGTTTGTGTTCAACTTAGGTAATTTCTGCAGTGCAGAGGCACAACCAGACTCAAGTTCAATGGTCCCTCTTGTTGGATAAGGCGTTTCATCTGGAAGATATTGCTAAAAGCCAGAGCAGTTCAGTACGAGTCATCACCAAAACCTTCTCTCCAAACCATCTCGGCTGGGTCCGCAGGTTTATCTACACTCCTACTGTAGGTGAGTTCATTCAGGGTCAAAATCTTCAATTTGCATTTGAAGTAAATCTCCTTATGTTTAAATATTTCAACAGAGGTTCATATTACTACTCGCAATTTTTTTTTTTTTACAGAAACTTCATTTGCCTCCGTGCATTTTAAGGTTCTCCTCCACTGCAGCTTTCTAAATTGTTTGTTTTGCACATGCAATAACACCACATCTAATCCTCCACCCGCCCGAGCCCGGGCGATTTGCATAATTTTTTTTAATGAAAAAACATAACTCAGACAAAAACAATGCCAACATACCCATGCCATACCTCTTTAGAATCAGGACATCTAACAGAAAACGACTATCAACTCCATT
>CAEFZY010074821.1:0-23399 GCA_903066815.1 Brachyrhaphis roseni
TAATCATGCAATTTCCTTATCACTAGATGGCAGTAGGTACATAGCATTGTACGTTAAAACAAGATAATTAGTGATAAAAATTAATATATATTTAATATATGCGACTATAGAGTATCATTTGTTTACATTTTGGTTGGTGGTGTGCCTCGTGATTCTTTCAATAAAAACAATGTACCTTGGCTCAAAAAAGGTTGAAAAACACTGGAGTAAAAGGTGGAGCGAACAGCGCGCGAGGCCGACGTGCAGCAGGAAGCTAGCAGGGTGCGGCTAGCGCTAGCCGCCTCGCGCCTGATACAATGCGTCAGCTATAGACGTAGCTTTAATCAGGATGAAATGTCACAAAATTCCTTGCAAATATTTGTAAAGTAGCGCCACAAAATATCAGTGAGGTTCAGAAACCTCACTGATATTTTGTTAAATCAGTTTCCAAGGAAAACTGGAATGTGAAACAGTTTTCCTTGTGTTGGAGAGTATAATCATGGGTAAACTAAAGCTGCTGCCTAACTTTTTGTTGTTGTTTTGAGACTTGGAGGTCCAACATTACAATAATCAAACCTACTGAAAGTGAAAAGATGGAGACATTTTTATGTAATCTGTTCAGATAGAAAACATTTTGTGCTACCGATGCTCTTTAAAGCTGGTGACTAAAAGGCACACAACATCACTGACCAGGAAAAGACTTTTCGCTCACACACAAACGTTTTACACACACAGGAATGACTCACTTTCAAAACAGGAGGAGAAACTAAGCTAAGTTTCTCCTACCAAGCTGCTCAGGAGTTGAAGTTGACATGGATGTAGTGAGGATTAAATCCCTGTTTTAGTTTAGAGTCAAAGCAACATCTTCTTACCTTGAGTTCTGTTTTACTTTTTCTTGAGCTCCGTCTGATTGGATAGAAGTCGGTAACTTTTCGGTTCTGAGAGTTTTTGCCTCCTTCCCTTTAGGGAGAAAAAAAAAAAAGAAAAAATACAAACTGGTAAATAATTTGCCATCCACGATCACACTGCTTACAATTTATACTCGTATTGTTGTTGGCATGAGAAAAGACAACATTACCTTTGCTCGCACCTCATCACTCCTGACATGGAAATAAAACTGAACTGAACAGAGAAACAACCAAAAACTGAAAACGTCAGCTCACAACTGGAGAACTTAAGTGCACAACCATGATAGGATTAAGGCTCCAACTGATCAATGGGTGTTTGAGTCAATCAACAGTATCGGCAATTAACACCTTTTTAGATTAGTGACGTATTGTTTAGGTTTTCAAAAGAAAAAAAGTTTTCCTGAACTCTTTTTGTACATTTATTGTGAGGTTTGATTATTTTGTTTGACCTATTTGAAAAAAAAAAAAAAAAAAAAGATGTTGCACATCCATATTTTCTTACAATTACATTAACTATATGCAACTGTTGTACTTATTTGATAATAGGTGATTTTTACTTTTAGCCCAGTATTTGATTTTGGGAGGCCACTACTGTATGCAATTATATATTTATAGTTACAATTAAACTGTTTTTTAAGTATTTTTTCTTAATCCACAACATTATTGTCAAAAATATATCTTTAGTTCAGGGAAGAACTATTGAACCTTTCTATTTTCACTTCAGCTCACTCTCCAGTTACTGTAACTCTGAATTTCCCCACTAATCGCCCCAAAGCACCCACTGGCACCAGTCTTACTAAGATATTTTATTAATACTATAATGATATTACATTCCACTGCATCATAGTCAGTGCATACGTACGTTCTCCTGGTGGATTTCTTCCCCATGACTTTGGCCCGGGTCCCTCTCCTCTGGTTTCCGTGGAGTGTGCCGCCGTTGTTGTGGTTGCCGTGGAGGGAAGCGTGAGACAAGCTGTTGCCGAGGGGCATAGGGAGTTCGTGAGGGGGGCGATGGCAGAAGAGCTGCGGGAGGGTTGGCTGGTCGGTGGGCCAACAGGGCAGACGCTGGCTGTAGGTGCTACCGGTCGCTGTCAGATCCGGCTTTGGGTCTCTGAGCGTGGCGCCGATGGGGTCTGTTGTCCTGGCTGGGAAAGAGTCAGAGAAATATTAGAGGTGGGTAGAGTAGCCAAAAAATGGACTGAAGTAAGAGTTGAGCTACTTCAACATATTTTTACACGAATAAAAAAGTTGTTTATTGATTTATTGACGTGATCTTAGTTGCCATTCTTAGGTTAAGAATAAGAACCCAATTTCGAAATTAGCAATACTGACAAAGTTTTGCACACGTTTCTAATGGAAATGCAGCTGGTGACAGTCTGTTACTAGTAAACACTGCTAATCCACCTCCTTTGCTTTTGCCGCTTCCCTTCAACTCAGTGAGTCCCCAAACTTGACACATGCCATACTTCTTCCACTTATTAATGACGGAATAAATGTAAAAACAATGAGGTATCCAGTACAGTGAAATTTTTGGCAACCATCTCCTGACTTTTTCTTAGTGAGGTTCTTCATGTTGTACGTAGTTGAAACAAAACCATGTCTTTCAATTAGAAATTTGATGCCAATATTCCAAATAAAACAAACAAAAAAACAATTTTGCAGTTGTGGTGTTTTCATTAAATAAAAAAGTGCTTTAAAATCACACATTAATCAGTCTGTTCACGCAATGTCATTAAAAAACATGTCACGCCATCATCCTCCAACTACTTCCTGTCTTCTTCTTCGTGGTTTGCGCCACTGGCAACATCTGCTTGTTGATCATGTGACTTGTGTGATGCAAAAAGTGTTTCCTTTGGAAATTTGCAAAATAAACCAAGTTTGATACGCCAAAAACCAACACCAAAATCTATTATCAAAAATCAATAGTATGTTTTTTCTACTAAAAAAACCCTACATTTTTTTTTAATAATCAAAAACTATTGGAATTTTTTTATCTAAAAGAAACAATAGCTTTCTTTGTCCTGTCTGTCTCTGTGTTGCCCTGCGCCAGACTGGCAACATTGACGTTTCTTTTTTTTTCATTCCTGTCAAAAAATCTCAAATTATACGAAGCATTATTTTCTGTACAACTGACTTTATGGGTTCTATATGTGGAAAGTTTAAACATGTTGCGACCAGTAGGACTACAGAGAGGAAGATACCGACCCTCAGGTTGACCGGGAACGTCGAGCAAAGAGACGGAGATGGGAGAGCCCCGCCCCTCCTGCGTCAGCCTGATACTCGTCTTCTCATCGTGAGCTGCTGGTTTGGACTTGGCACAGGGTAACGCCATCACTGGGTGAGGACTGCACACTACTTCCTGTAAAGAAAAGAAAAACAATGAGTAACTGTCCTCTCTAAATGATCCCAGCTGTAAAGTAGGGGGCTGTTTTGCTGCAGGAGGAACTGGTGCACTTCACAAAGGAGGAAAGAATATTATGTGGAAATTTTGAGGCAAAATCCAAAGATGTCAGTCAGGAAGTTGAGATTTAGGCACAAGTGCGTCTTCCAAATGGAATATAAACCCTGAACATACAGACAAAGTGGCTTCAACGGGAGTTTGGTGTGGTGTGTTTTGGTGTGGCAGTCACAAAGCCCTGACCTCAAATCTACGGCGAATTTATCGACAGAGCTGAAGAGTGCGAATGAGGCGACCAAAACTCCAGCAAACACTACAGCAAACTATAGTAAAAAATCTTGTGGAAGAAAAACCCCCAAAACTTTTGACTCCTATCAAACAGTCTAAAGACAATATACAAAATACTGAGGAAGTGTATGTAAACTTCTGATTTTGAAGACAAAACTCTGACCTTCTTTGATTATTGAGGCATTTAGCAAACAGAAATAAGTTTAGTAATTCTAACTAATTCAAAACAAGAGAAGTTTGGTCTGATTTAACTTCAGACAATAAGAAACATTTTCTTTTGATTTGGTGTATTGAAACTTTCGGTTTCATATGTGTTTAGTAAATTCCTTAATTTTGCCCAAAAGGGGGAAAAAAAAAAAGTGTACTGGTAAATACAGGGTCTGAATACGTGCTGCGAATCTGCCTGGATACAGCTCTACAACACAGGAGCGCCATAGCAACAGAGAAACCACTAAAGCAAAGACGTATAAAGAAACGTGGTATTCTGAATCACCCCATCTGAACCCGGTCGGCCTGCATTTCATTCTGCCAAAACAAAACAAACAAACAAACAAAAAAACCAAAGACTCAAAGATCAACAAACAATCAAGACAATGAAGCTTGAACAAGGAAATCAAGATTCTTAAAAAAATCAAGAGGCGACGTTCACTAAATACTCTTAGCTTTCTGTTTACAGTCGGATCTACTGTCAAAATGAAACTAAATTGCAAACGGCCTCTATTGAAAACAAAACTGAGGTAATAATTCTGATGGAATGTGGATTATCTTGAGTATTCAGCACTACTCAAGAAAATCCTTGGGTTACTTTATAATATAAAGTCAGACATTTACATGAGCCAAGTGTTGGCGTTTTATTTCTTGTCCTGCGCAGCAATTCCAAAATGAGGATGTTTCATTTAATGGTAAATTGCTATTCATTAAAATATAATCATGCAGTATCGGGCTTTTCTAGGCCAATTCCAGACTTTATTTGACCTACAGATCTATTGATTTTATCCTACGAACTACAAACACAGATATTAGAAATGTCTACACAAACAGATAATGAAGGAATATTCAATTCCCTTTTATTCCCCAATCTTCTTTAATTCATCAGTGGATATGTTCCCAACCTTTATCAGGGTTTTCTTAAGACTAAAATAGCAAATTCACAGTAAAATAAGTAATGACAACAAAAAAATAATATTAATTCAGTTTAAAAAATATAAGCACTGACAAGAGCAAACATTGTTTATGAGGACACTGGTGTCATGAGGACACTGGTGTCTTCATTTACCCAATGACCGTTAAAGGGTTAAAGGTAAAATTAAAGGTAAAATTGCTCAAGCTAAAGACATTTTTTCATTTGTGAATGAAAAAATATTATTAGTTGTAGATTTAGGTATTACTATATTTGTCTGCACTCTTATCCTTGGCTTAAAAAGAGACACTTTAAAAAAAAATTGATTTAGGAAAATTATAAAGTGAGACCAACGTGGCACATTTCCCTTCCAAAAGTTAACCCTGGTAGACCCCCCCCCACCCCAAAAAAAGTTAAGTGTTAAAAGATTAAACATAAATAGACGTTACCATATCGCTCAAACAAATGCTGAATTGCCCAATGACAACAATTCTCTTTTATCTAAACAAAAATAATGAGCAGAAAATGAACCCAGAGGTAGTAAAACTTTTAACGAAAGGTTGGGAAAGGGGCGAAGCCTGAGACCCAAATTTCCTGAAACAGGAGAAGACCAGTCAGGACAGGCGTTCCCCAGGGCTGTCTGCTAAGCCCCTTTCCCGTTGGCTTTGCTCATTTATTACCGTACTGCCAAATCTAAATCCATATTTGCAATACTATTTACTGATCATAAAAATATTGTGAGCTTCATCAACTGGTGAGCTGATGCCAAGGAGCCGAGGCACGAGTCAAAGATGTCACTGAATCGTCACTCCTATCTTAAGAGAGAGATTTTTTTTTTAATAAATAAATAAAATGTATATTAAAAACAAATCTCTTCGATACCTCTATTGTAAGGCTGTACTCTTTGAATAGCTGATGTGGGAGGGGCCCCGGAGACGGGACCACGCTGGATCCTTCCCCACATTGCTCCACTCAGCTAGTCCCTTTAAATCAGTAGCACAGCTACAAACAGGCCTGCTTATCACTAACTCACTCTTCCGTCAACTCAAACTGATGAGTGCTTTCACGTTAAACTCAGAAACACTGACAAAAAGGAAATACGTGACATGTTGTTTCCGTTAAACGTAATAAATTGCGGTTATGTCACAAGCTGACATGCATGCAGCGGTCATAACTCACTAGCTGACTGACTAGCCGTTAGCACTGTTAACAAAAAGATCCCATCTGCAGCTACAGCAACTACGCAAACTTATTATATAAAAAAATACGGTTAATTACAGTATTACTATCTGGTATCACTGCTAGAATACAAACAGGCTATTACCCCGATTCTGGGTATATTTTTCACCAATATTTCCCCACTTTGGCTAGCTTTGTGTAACCTCTTTTACATGATGCCCAAACTTACCCCGTTCATGTCCGAGTTGTTTTTGTGACTCTCTGCTCCCAACAGATACCCACTCAGAAGCTAGCCTCGGCCCACTCCCACAGGCCGTGTCCTCCTGACACAGCCACACAAATCCACGATGTCCTATTGCACTTCTGCTGGACGGGGAATCGCCAACAGCTCAACCGCTGCAGCCTCCACAACCCCACTCCGCCATGTTCCTCTTGTGTGGAAATGAATGAGAAGAGTTGGAACGCTGGCGCCCCCTTTCGGTTTTTAGTGGCAGTGCCCGTGTGCTTGGAAAAAAGTTTGTTTACAACCTGACCACTACATTTCTACATGCAAAAACTATGGTTCTGTTTAGCAGAACCTTAGTCTTTGTCATTCCTATTTTTCTAAGCACACAATATGTTTTTTTTTTTAACATTTTATTTTTTTAAATTCAACTGTAAAGGAAA
The DNA here is from genome assembly GCA_903066815.1 of Brachyrhaphis roseni. Classification (NCBI taxonomy): domain Eukaryota; kingdom Metazoa; phylum Chordata; class Actinopteri; order Cyprinodontiformes; family Poeciliidae; genus Brachyrhaphis; species Brachyrhaphis roseni. Next base: position 6,539 of record CAEFZY010074821.1, read on the forward strand.
TAAAAATGCATGTTACTCGGAAAAGTAAAATTAATACAAAAACACAAATTAAAAGTTAAGTTAAATAATGTGAGGAATGTTACTTATTTAATACTATATCATAATCACTATGTAGATACAATAAAAATATAATTTCACACAACCACCCCAGGTATTATGGAAAATGATTAGCGCCAATTGGGGAAAAAAATTATTCTGATTTTAATCTCAGAAATAAAACAGGCATTTAAAACCGTTCTATTTATGATGAGATTATGTCTGAATTCTAAGAAATAACATAAGATTTTTTTTCAGTGACTCTAATCCTCTCTCGTGTGTTATTCTGTCTGCAATACCAATAAATGTTGAGTTAATAAGTGGAACTTGACTAAAATACATTTTCATTTCTTGTGTATGATGCTTAATTGCGAAAACCTGTTAAATAAACGGGAAATCTCAAGTCTGTACTTTAGCACAATCTAGGGGCAAATTAAGTTATAGCAGTCAGAGCTTTCTAAGATCACAAAACGATTTCCTTGTTTAATTAAACAATTTATTTCACATATTCTACATTGTGTGGTATAATATGTTGGAAACGTACTAGTATAACACAAATAATATGATTGTAAATCTTTGAAGATTGATTTTTATTTACTTTTTATTACATTACCACGTATATGTATAAATTCCTCAGTCATGACTAGAGGTTCATTGGTGGTGATTTCATAAACCAGTACAATAATAGCAATTCAATCAAGGTAAAATATTTTAATTTTGTTTTGAAGTCAGTGGGAAAACTCGCCACACCTTTTTTTTTTTTTTTTTCCAAACTCACGGTTAGGGGGGCAAAGGGCACAAAATGCAATTTGACCTTTTCCCACTGTGCTACAGAAAAAACACTCCACAGAGTTAACCATCACATCTTGAAAGCTTAAATGTAGAAGGGGAAATCTTTCACTCATGAAATAACTATAAACATGACACTGACTGATGAACTTTGAACTCAGTCAGTCATTCACTATATTTTCAACCTATCTTATATATATATATATATATAGAAATCTATATATATATATATCTATAGATATACATATCTATGTCTATATCTATATAGATAAAGATATATATTAGCATCCTAACATTCAGCAAATCAAAAAAGGAAGGAACGAAAAAGGAAGAGAACGAAGAAGAAGCATCCACCGTCGTCACTTCCTATCGGGACCTGTTAGGGTCACGTGACGTGGTATTAGCTCGCTGACTCTGCTATGTTTTTCGTTTGTTTCACTGTTTCAGATATGCGACGTTTCATGCTTTTATCGGTGTGTTGTCGTCGAGGGACGCCCCGCGGCCGCTCTAACACCCGTTTTCAACGACCTCCGTCGAGCACTTTTGCCCTGAAAACAGCAGCCGTTGGCCTGCACGTCACGTGACCAGCATGCGACGGAGCGTTTGATAAAAAGATGGCGTGAGCTCGAGCAGAGAGGACAAACAAGCACCCGAGCTGCAGAGAGCTGCCGACCGTGAGCCGCAGCTCCCGTATTAAAGTAACGTAAGTGTGTCTTAGCGTGAGAAATTGCTGTTTTTTCACAGTCTTAATTAAAAACAAAGTTAATTTGAAACAAAGTCTTAGTTGTTGTCACATTTTTACATTCAAGTGATTAACCATGGTTTGTTTCCAGGCTTTTAGTCTCTGTATCCTGGTTGCTAACGTTAGCAAGCAACATTAACAGAGGCATAGTGCGCGTGCGAGAACCGTTAATAACGCTAGAACAACAGGGGCCGTCGACTTGCTGCTTTAGCCTCCACACTTAGCTTTCCCGAGGCAGGTTAGGAAGGACAAGGCTGACCGCTGAGTGAGTTTATCTTTTTAACAGTCTGACTGTTCATTTTTGCTAACGTCATTTATCAACAACTGATTAACTTCAGCGGCGCCGCTTTAACGAGCTTCCTGTAAACTTGAGGAGCTGTTCTGTTACAACGTAAGCTTGCATCAAGTATGCTAATGTTTGCTAATGATTAAATATATAGTGAGAAACGGGAGAAAAAATGGTTTCTAACATGTGGAGCTGTATCGGTGGTCACTCTCAGTAACATTTAGCTGTAATTGTGTGGTCTCTGTCAATATTTAGCATCGCAATGCCAAGCATCATGTACGCTTATTTTACTGGCAGGTAGTTTGACCCCCTGTTGCCTGTTTTATCGATGTGAAAATGAATGAATGCATCGAGGATGTTTATTTAGCTTCTGGATAGGAAGCAAGCTAGCACAGGAAAGCTAAGTCACCCTCCTCTCCCCAGGCCAGTTTAGTTGGTAATTCAAAAGTGAAAGGGAAATTCACCTTAAGGACGTTTTAAGTTGTCCTTAAAACGGATCATTAGCCCCCCTAGTATATGAATATATTGTTTTAAACTGCAGTATGGCAGTGTACATGCAAGATAGGCGTTAAGGAGATTCTACGTTGAGTCGGTGAGTGCAGGAAGTTGTAGGCAGGGCATTGCAAACACGTGTCTTGTTTTGGGTCACTTTGAAACAACTGGCTCAGACCAATGAGACATTACTGTGATTATAAATATCTTTACTGTATCCCGATCAAGACATTTTAACTACCCAGGGGGCTGCCCGAGATCTGGTTCCTTTAAGAAAGTCATGTTATTAGTCTTACACACTGTAAATACATATGTAATTAATTGTGCACCATAGCTTTAACCTGTGTGTTTTAAATGCATGTTGCCCCTATGTCTGGATATAATTATAACTTTCTATTTAATTTATTGCCTGTTTGGCACCAGATGTTACACATGTGGGTCTGTAGTGTTCACTATAAATCATTCAAAAGTATGTGTGCATTTTTTGATCTTCAATCATAAAATGCATTCATTTTACTATATTCAACAATTGGTCAATTATTGAATTTGACCAATAATACACATTAATTATTGCATTTGAGTTTTTATTTTATGCTAATTTGGTTCCATTACTAATGTTGTAGATATTAGCAGGTTATTTTTTATGTTTATTTTGAACATATGTTTTACAGTAAAAGTGGACCCAATGCTTTAGGATTCTGCAAGGTGTATTATAATAAATGCTGACAGTTTTGCAATTATATCAAAGGTTATCTTCCACCCTACATAGTCTATTTTTTTAAACATTGATTGTAGGAAATATTGCAGGTTTTTTTTTTTTTGGACATAATGTCTTGCAAATTCTTTGCTGGTTGTCTTTGACCTTCCTCTTGATTTTTACTAAACTCATCAGATATTTACTTTCTGGTTGTGTTCATACACTGAAAACTGAGAACTGTGACATGTTGCGTATTTCTTCAGTGTTTGACCTGTAGCGGCAAACAGAGCCAGTCAAGGGAAATTTGGTTACATTTTTAATTTTTATGGATTTTCTTTCTTTTTTGTTTCTATTCTAGATAATGAAAAAGTCAGAGTTGGTTTAAGGTTCTACTTTAATTTGCAGATGGATCCTGGACAGGATTTGCTCCTCGCTGCTTTAAGTGAGAGTGGAATTTGCCCAAATGATCTCGGGCTCCTAGATGTGGATTCTCAGGATGTTATGCAGCCTTCTACAGCCCAGCAAGTGAGATGACCCTCAGTTTATTATCAAAAAGACGCCCGTTTCCTGGTATTTCCGCAGCGTGCACGGCAGTTCTAACCTCTGATCTGCTTTCAGTCCATTTCCATCAGTGCTCTGGATGTTGGTGTGGGAGCAGAATCGGTGGAAGTTGTTCGATCTGAGCCTCAAACTGCAGTCCCAGTTGTTACAATCAGAGTAAGATGAGTTCCTCATTTAATTCTCACTGTAGAAAAAAAAAAAAGTGTTTTTACAGGAAAACTCTGACAGCAGTGGTTACCAGAGTTTTCCTTTGAAAATGACGGATGTCAAGTAATTAACTCTGCAAAAAAATATGTAAATTAATATACAGTGATTGAAATTGCAGTTGAATTACATTAGTAATTGGTTAAGTCTACAAAACTGAAATGTTAATTTTACATAGCAGAGTTCTATGTAAAAAGTACAGCATGAAGTAATAAAAAGCGACTTTTATGTTCTGTATTATCTAAAACAGCTGACAAAAGCTGCAATTTTTCCCAGCATCTGGGTGTTTTATTGACATAATTGTTTTGTTATGATTATTACAATATTTTTCTGTTTTGTTTTTTAACCATCTGCAGATTTGATTATACTTTCATACTGTTGCTGTAAAAACTACATAGATATTTTGTTTGACGAAAGGTTTCTGTGACTTAAACACCACATTACTGTTTTCCACTTTACAATATTTTTATGTTGTGGTTTTGCGTAAGTTTTTTGTTAACTCCACGGCTGTTTATTCCAAAGTTCTGTGGTAGCCAAATCACTAAAAAAAATAACAAATAATTCCCTCTGCTTTTTTTGTTTCCAAGCAGCATAAACCTCAGCCATCAACAACCACATTTGTCTTAAATCAACTGAATCAGTTGCCGTCACTAGGGGCCGCTGCTACCAAGCAGTCAGTCACCAACCCAATCAAACACACCATAACAGTCACCAAGGTGGTCCATGTCGCCAGTTCAGGACTGCGTGCTTCAGCAACCCCCCCTCCCTCAAGTGTTCCTCCTTCAGTGTCCACGCTAGTGCCTTCTAACAAAGATCAGGTGTGTTTTCAACATGCTGCCTTTGTTTTCAGTGTCTATTTTCATTTTTGAATAAGTTGCTCATAAGGTTTTTCTTTGTTTTTGTGTCCAAGCAGATTCAGCTGAAAGACCTTCTTCGGCCCAACAAAGTGAAAACCACCATTTTAAAGGGCAACAGTCTGATGGAGCTGATGAAACTTAAACCTCCACCTGACATTGCTCCACCAGTGGCAACGGCTACTGCAACAGGCACAGGTAATCCGTTTGAATGGGGGGGAGTAGTCTGGGTTTAAGTTACAATTTTTGGGTCTTAAATTGTAATTTTTATTGTTAAAAGTTGACAATACTTTCTAAAATCTACAATTTGATTACTGCTTGATTTCAAGCCATATAATAAATGACAGGAATCATGAAATAACGGGGATAAATTCTACCCTGATTCACTGATCCAGTTGTAATATTCAGGTATTTTCTGTGTGTTTCAGTTGATGTAAACAATGGAATCAAGAAAGAAGTGTTCGGCAAAGATGCTGCCAGGATCTGGATTAAAGATGACATCAAAATGCAGAACTTTTCAAATACTCTGGTAAGTTTTAATAAGTGCTTCAATATTTCAGCAAGAGTGATTTCTGTATTTAAATGTGTGTGTGTTTGCAGAAAGTTGCAGGCCTAAAAGAAGATGATGAACATGAGGAGGAGGAAGAAGAGGAGTTGGGTCACGCAGAGACGTATGCAGAGTACATGCCTATGAAATGTAAGAATTTAAAATGTTAAAAGTCATGTTTTTTTCCCCCTTCAAATTAGGATTCATCATCTTACAAAAATGAGATGGTCCCTTTTTTCCACAAAGCTGAAACATAATTTAATAAAAAAATGCCTTGTCATATTTATCCAGGTACCCTGAACTCTATGAGCAGAACAATTCAGCAATTTTAATGAGAAAAACTTGACAAAATATCCAGATCATGCGACATAATTCTCAAACATTTTAATTTAAGGTACATTTTATTTCATAATCACTTTTGGTGAAACATGAACTGATGACCCTTTGACCTTGTACACGCAGTAAAGATCGGCCTGAGGCATCCGGATCCTGTGGTGGAGACCAGCTCTCTGTCCAGCGTCAGCCCTCCAGATGTTTGGTACAGACTGTCCATCCCAGAGGAGGTCATTGATCGGGGCTGCTTGTCAGCACTACAGCTAGAGGCTATCACATATGCTGCTCAGGTAAGCAGGGTCCATTAAATCAGCCAGATCACATAAGAGAGTTTATGTCTCCTATAAAAAGAATAAAATATTTTTTTACAGTATGTACAGCAACAGCTGCTTCAATATTCAAAATTTCTCAAATTCAGACAATGTATAGATTACTGAGACTGTTACACATTGGATCCAGTCTGTATTTTATAGGTCTTTTGATGTCGTTGTCTCTGAAGCTAGCAATGCTACAGCACATTAAAAAGATTAGATCCGGTCCTATCACTACAGTAAGGATCATAGACAATGAGGCATATTGAATCAGTTAAAGCTCTCTCCAACATTTGTGCACAGATGTTGGAGAGAGCTTTGATTTCACACAGCAGGGAAATGTGACTGAAATTTAGCTTTTTTTTTCTTTCTTTGTTTTTGCCCCTCAACTGTACACAACCTATATCTGACTTTTTCACTGCAGTGAATCGGACGGCCCGATTCTGACATTTTGACTCAAAAAAATTCCAATCTGTCCCTCTTCCACATGTGCTACTAAATCTGATTGTTTTCAAAGCGTTTCAGTCAGAGCGATCATGTCGCATTTTATCCGACTTTTATGTCATCAATGTGAGACATGAAAAGTCAATGAAAATCTGCAGAATGTGACAGTTTTTGCATCTGATTAATCTCCAGAACAATTGATTTAGTTGCAGCCCTAATTTCATGTGTGACTAATAATCAATCGCTTCCTGAAAAGTCACCCAACATAACAAGTTCATAAAACTGCGCAGTCATTCATAAATCATCCCCTTCCTAATGGCTGTTGCTATTCTGAAAAATTGCCACTTCTCTTCCTAATTTTTTCATTTGCTCAATTGTTTTCTAATTGTGCTACAGCAACATGAGACATTCCTACCCAATGGCGACCGAGCTGCCTATTTGATTGGAGACGGAGCCGGTGTGGGGAAAGGCCGGACTATCGCAGGGATCATTTATGAGAACTATCTTCTGGGCAGAAAGAGATCACTTTGGTAAATAACCTGAAGGATTTCTATTTTAATTAATTTCCCTTTGGGGGATCAATAAAGTATTTTAGATTTGAATTGAATTTGAATTTTGTCTTGAAGGACTCCCTCATTGAAAAAAAAGTTTGTTTTAAAACTCCTAATGATTTTGTGTATTTTCTTTCCTAAACATACATTGTGTCCTTTGTTTAGGTTTAGTGTCTCTAATGATTTAAAGTATGACGCTGAAAGGGATTTGAGGGACATTGGCGCCAAGAATATCCAGGTCCATTCACTAAACAAGGTAGGATTTTAAAATTTATACCCTAAACAGTAGCAATTTGAAATGCTGACTTTTATAAAAAAAATACTAAAAGTTTTATAATTTTTAGTTTAAATACGGCAAAATCTCCTCCAAACACAATGGGAGTGTGAAGAAAGGGGTGATCTTCGCCACCTACTCATCCTTGATTGGAGAGAGCCAATCAGGAGGGAAGTACAAGACCAGATTTCAACAACTTCTCCACTGGTGTGGGGAAGACTTTGATGGAGTTGTATCCTTTCTCACATTCATTACTGCATTTGAATATACTGATTAAAAAATATGGCTATACATGTGAATAATTGGTGTATTTAAATCAACATTTTTTAAAAAAAAGTGTGACTTTCTTTAACAGGTTGTCTGTAGATTGTCTTTGATGAATGTCACAAAGCTAAAAACGTTTGTCCCATCGGCTCCTCCAAGCCGACTAAGACTGGCCTTGCCGTTTTGGAGCTGCAGAACAAACTTCCCAAAGCTCGGGTTGTGTATGCCAGCGCTACCGGTTAGTGGACAGAATCAAATGGTTTGCCAACCAAACTCATGAATTTCTGCAGAAATTAAATATTAACACACCATTTTTCATTTCCACGCATCATCCAGGAGCCTCTGAGCCACGAAACATGGCGTACATGAACCGGCTGGGAATATGGGGTCATAAAACGCCGTTTAGAGAGTTTGGCAACTTTATCCAAGCAGTTGAACGCAGGCAGGAGATTTTATTTTTTTATTTTATGGTAGCATTTATTTAAAAATGTTTTCCATTTGAAAGGTCTTCTAAATACCTAAACCTGCACTTTGTTTCTTTACTTTCAGAGGTGTTGGTGCCATGGAAATAGTTGCTATGGACATGAAACTCAGAGGGATGTACATAGCCAGACAGTTAAGTTTTACAGGCGTGACTTTCAAGATTGAAGAAGTCCCTCTAAATCAGCAGTACATCAACATGTACAACAAGTCTGTGAAGCTGGTAAGTAAAACAAATAATTTGAATTAGGGATGCAAGTTATCAATGAATGAGTTAATCTAGAATTGATTGATCTAATCAATCGACTAACAATTAATTGAGACGCGTCCAATTTCGTAAAAACCTCGGTTTTCTCTTCTATCAAGAAGATTGACTGCCTTTCCATATCATAAAGGCCTACATTTTTCATAATAGGTTGAATTAAAAAAAAAAAAAAAACAGTTTTAACATAATTTTGTCAGCTGTATCAAATACTGACTAAATAAATAGAAAAATATGGTTCTCTTATAATTTATAAATGTGTATAAGCTTAATAATGTAGCACAAGAATCTGGTTGCTGAATAGAAAAATAAAAGATAAAAAGAATAAAATATGTGAAATGGAGATATTCATGCAGAAGTAGCATCTCTAGTTGCTCATGAAAGACAGCTAAAACTTGGCTCCATGAAGTGCATTAACTCATGACAATCATCAGCCGTTCCTATTAGCATAATCTCTCTTTTTTCCCCATGATGTGATCATTTTTCTGTTATCTTCTCCGGTTTTCTATCATTACATTCTCACCTTCGTAGCAAATCAGTAATTCTTTTTTACTGAGAAATTGATGTTCATCTTGCAGCTGTGCTGAATAAGCATCATTTAGGTGAAACTTGAGTTCTTTAAGAAGAGCCTGCAGAGTTTTAAACAAATGTTTTCTTAGACTACAGGGGAAGAAAACTGATGTCAGTTTCTAATGAATTTTTTGTAATATTTTTGGACTATAAAGTTACAACATTCATAGTTTCTTTTAAAAATGACATTTTAGTGCTCTTAGTCTTTTTATTTTTTACAATGTAGCATCAGGCCTTTTTCTCTCTTTTTTTTTTTTACGTTTGTCCTAAACTTGATCTTTGTTATTAGCTCCCCTTTATGGGTAACTAATATTTAGCTGCATAAGAGATGGTTTTATGAATAAAAAATCATGTCAAATCACAGAGTGTTATATTGAATATTGGTACATTTTAATGTGTATTTTTTGTCATCTTGGAAATATGGCAAAGTTCACAGAAAAAGCTGTTGGTCGCAAAAAAATACAATAAAATCAGTTTTCAAAAGTAAAGTATTGAAATAATTTTTGTTTCACTCTACTGAACTTGTGTGATTACATAGAATTTACTGTATCCAACAAGTCATAACAAAACACATTTCAGCCAAATATCTTCAGCAATGAAAGCAAAAATACCTTTACTGTACATTTAGAATATTTGTTGTAGTTGTACTTTTCAGCAGCACAAATATCTAAACAGTGACCAGTCCCGCCATTTTGGATGTCAAAGTTACGACACAGAGGCGCACTGTCACAATTCTCACATTTTTGCATTTTGACTGAATCCAAATTTCAGAGGGGCACTGAGCATTGGGACCAGTCCTTTGTTTCTATATCAACTGTCTCCGCTCCAACACGAAGAGTGGCCCCATCTGCTGGATGGAGGCCAAACTACAACAGACAGACTACGCAGTTGTCATTAAAAATTTGCAACTAATATTTACCTTTTTTTTAAAATGTGGTTTTCCGTAACATAGCTAAACTTGCATGAATAAAAAAGGAGCGGTGATGTACATGTAATATGTAAATAACTCAAATTGCAATACAAATTTGTACAGAGTTCCAAATTCTGGACAATTTACCACAATAATTTTTTTGTATTTAACCCAAATATTTTCAGATTTTGCAAAATGCAATCTGCCTAATAGTCATTCTTCCCATCCTATATAAACCACATATGATCTGGTGCCAGTCATCCAGGGACGGAACCTTTATACCTAAACATTTATTTGTGCTAGCTATTTAGGCCGCTAAGCTTAAAACACCGAATAAGTATTTAGACTCTTCAGTACAAACGTTATTTGTTTGGATTTTTGTCTCACTAAGTACAAAAATCCAAATAAAAACTCACCCTTCGATTGCAACTAATTTTAATCTAATAAACCATTACTCTACAATTAACTAAGCCGATTGATTGAGTCTCTAATTTGGAGCACTTTGCATTAATTTGCTGCATCCAACAAAGGTGTACAAACTGAATCCTACTCTCTCCGTGCATCACAGTGGGTTAGCGCACGTGAGAAATTCCAACAGGCTGCCAACCTCATGGAAGCAGAGCAGCGCATGAAAAAGTCCATGTGGGGTCAGTTCTGGTCCGCCCATCAGAGGTTCTTCAAATATCTCTGCATTGCCTCCAAAGTCCGCCGGGTGGTCCAGTTAGCCAGAGAGGAAGTTCAGAACGGAAAGGTAAGATCACCTGGGGAACATGCAGCCTCGACAGTTATTTTTTTGTTAAAAGAAATGGGAGAAATTCAATGGTTTTCATTAAAAATGAATTGTTATCCTCTGTGTTTAAGTATGGGAGCTGTTGTTTTCTCTGCAGTGTGTGGTGATCGGTCTGCAGTCCACTGGTGAGGCGAGAACACTGGAAGCCTTGGAGGAAGGAGGAGGAGAGCTCAACGACTTCGTGTCGACTGCAAAGTGAGGACAAAGGAAAACTTTCTGAGAAAAATGTCAATGTAATATTGTGGCTTCAATACCGTGACTTTTCTTTTTTTTATTATCATTATTATTATTGCAGAGGTGTGCTGCAGTCCCTGATAGAGAAGCACTTCCCAGCTCCAGACAGACAGAAGCTTTACAGCCTGCTGGGCATCGACCTCTCTGCAAAAAAAACTCCCTCTCCTGCTGAGAATGCAGCACAGCCGGAACAAAAGGGAAAGAAGAGGAAAGGTAGCACAAATAAAATGAAATAAATCCAAGAATAGGATGCATGAGAATTTGTTTTTGCATATTTGTATTTATTACAAAGCCTTTATTTAACCAGATAAATATCCTCTGTGATCTCTTTGACTAGCGTTTAGACTCTTGAGTCCACGACTTGGTCTGGCTAAGAAAGACGGCAGCACACACATAATATATGCAGTAAATGCATAGGAATGACAAAAGTAGATATTAGAAAAATGTAGAAATGCAAACAATTTGACAATAAATTGCAGTAGTAATAGGCAAGAAAGTAACTGTGATCAGAGGGAGAAACATGATTTGTTTCTGTAGTATAAACCAAGCTTCAACCTTAATTTGGAGATTAAATGTTTCACATGAAGTTTACAAGAAAGCTCATCAATAATATTAATCTCAGGTACTTGTAACTGGTGAGCCTCTCAAACATTACATTAGGCAGTTCTAACTAGAGGGGTAGTCTAAGAGAGAACAGAAATATTTGGAGAGAAAAAGCATTCCTTTAGATTTTTCATCATTTGAAATCGGGTTCTTACTCAAGATGAACCTGCCCTTCTCCAAACACAGCCTGTTGAAATTTAGATAACTGAGCAATTGAATGAGAACCATAGTAAATAACACAATCATCTGCTTAAAAGCAGTTGACAGATTATTACATAGCACAGTAATGTAAATTATGAACAAAATAGGCCCTAATACAGAGCCTTAAGGTACACCTTTGTTTTTGTTTTTTAGTGTACCAATCGTATCCTATCTAAGTGTCTATTAATCATTTTTGAGTGTCTGAAAAAGCATTATAAAAATGTGATTTATTATAATCATCATTACTATTATTATTTGTCAGCTAATCTGCAAACTATCAAAGTTGCTTGTTTGGGAATTACAGCAGTGTCTAACACGTCTGTCATTCACTGTCGCTCCAGGTTCAGAGGCCAAAAAACAGCCTAAAAAGAAACCTCGCAAGCATGGGGGCCTGTCCGGTACGAGTTCAGAGGAGAGCGAGTCCGAGGAATCGGACAGAGAGTCTGGGAAAGACAGCGACGACAGCTTCAAGTCTGTCAGCTCAGGAGACGAAGACGACGATTTCAATCCATTCAGAGACGAGTCTGATGAAGATGAGGAGGACGGTGAGTTCAGGACGAGTTTAAGAACATCTGTATGATGATATTCTTCGGCATTGGCTTACTTCTTCTGTCAGCCCATACAATTTATTTATTTATGATCATTTTTCTTTTTTACATTTGTTGTGAGACAGGTCTTAAATTCCTTTCATAGTGATCTTAAAAGGCCTTAAATTTGACTTGATGAAACCTTGAGTTGAACTATGTCTGCCACCACATTTTTTCAGATCCTTGGCTAATCAGAAAGGAGCCAAAGAAAGGGAAGAAGGAGAAGAAGAAGAAAAGGAGGAAGAGTATTGATCCGGACTCGATTCAAAGTGCCTTGTTAGCCTCGGGGCTGGGCTCCACCAGGCCCGGTTTCACCGCCTCAGTGACTGCTCCCCTCACTCCTGCTATCGGTGAGCACGTTGCCTTGTATACAGCAAAGTCTTAATCCTGCGAAAAAGTCTTCTGGAAATAAACGTTTTCCTGAATTTGTCTCAAGTTAAGACAGAGAGCCAGGAAAGCTGCCTAACGAGTCAGGACTCGGTGGAACTTGCCCAGAAAATGAAGAAACAGCTGCTGGAACAACTGGAGGGGTTGGCAGAAGATCTGCCGCCCAACACCCTGGATGAGCTGATCGACGAGCTGGGAGGGCCGGAAAACGTGGCGGAGGTAACCACCTTTTAGAGCCACACACTGCTTTGGTTCTGCTGTGTTAACTGAGCCGTTGTTCGTAAAGCGACATAATTGTTCTCCGCTTCAGATGACCGGTCGTAAAGGTCGTGTGGTCAGTAACGATGACGGCAGCATCACCTATGAGTCCCGCTCTGAGCTGGATGTCCCTGTAGAAATCCTCAACCTGACTGAGAAACAGAGGTTCATGGATGGAGAAAAGGTGAGGCAGTCATCATTCTGGAACCTAGGAATGGTTCCTATAGATGTGGACTTTTTAAACATTGTTATTTTTTAGCTTGTCTGCTCATATTATTATCAAACAAAAGATTCTATTTGCTCAATATTTACACGCAAAAACTTCAAGGATTCTTTTTTTGTTCCTCTTAAAGCTGCAGGTTCATTTGAGCATTGTAATGTGCATTGATGTAAACTTTTCATTATTCAAGGAAATGTCTAAAACTGAACTACTGGCTTCAAGCTGAAGCTGTTTCTTAAGAAGGATCATCTATTTAGTCATTTCGGTTGCAAATCGTTTGAATTTGAACGGAAATTTTAGGAATTTTATTTTCAAACTTTTTATAATAAGAGCCAAAATCATTAAGTTGAAAATATTTGGAGATGCCACAAAAATATTTAAAAACATTTTCAGCTTTTGTGTTTGCTCAACAATAAAGCAAAGCTGTAAATATTTTTTGCATCTCCAGTAATTTAAATAATTGTAGAACCAAACACAAAAAAAGTTTTGCATCATTTCTTTATAAGCCAGGCCAACAGTTTCTGGCATTTTGGGGTTGACTGTTTTTCTGATTTGGGCTGGATGCTTACCGTTTGAGTAAAAGTGGAGACAAATACAGAAACCTCTTCAATAAATACAAATCTATTCCTCATAACTTTTTTTTTTTTTTTTTTTGGGAATATGTTATGTGTAAAAAAAGCCCATCTTGCTCCACACTGGTTCTGGTGACAATGGAAAACATTTTTACACCTTGACAGAAGTGCATGATTCACAAGACGACACAAAGTTGCAAATCACTTCAACACACAAAGTTACAAAAAAAAAAAAAAGTTTCAACTGGAAGAACATCGTGTCATTTGGGAAAATGAGTTCAAGACATTATTTGAAGTTTATGCAAAACATTTGACTTCACTATGTGGTGTTTTAGTCACGTTTTGCAGAGACTACACACACAAAAAAATTATTATTTTTCTTTAAAGTAACATGTCGGCCATTTTGTTGTCCGCCCGCCAGAACATAGCCATCATCTCGGAAGCGGCCAGCTCCGGTATTTCCCTGCAGGCCGATCGGCGCGTGAAGAACCAGAGGAGGAGAGTCCACATGACCCTGGAGCTGCCATGGAGCGCAGATAGAGCCATACAACAGTTTGGTGATTACATATTTCAACTTTTCTTTTACCTACAATATCTGATAGTTCTGTTGCATTAAAAAAAAAAGTATACATAACATTCACTGACATAGTTTTTCTACTGCAGGGAGAACACACAGATCAAACCAGGTCACGGCTCCAGAGTACGTCTTTCTCATATCAGAACTGGCAGGAGAGCAAAGATTTGCATCCATTGTTGCCAAAAGACTGGAAAGCCTGGTAGGCACATTCATATGTTTATAACTTATATAAATGTGGTTAAAATATATCCAAATAAAAATCAACATGACTTGATCTTTCTGTCAGGGGGCTCTCACTCACGGAGATCGACGGGCGACGGAAACTAGAGATCTGAGCAGGTTCAACTTTGACAATAAGGTAACGCTGGTGTTATAAGAGGAAGTGTTTCGGGCTTTGTTTGAGCCGCTCTGACTCTTCATGTTTTCGCTGCAGTACGGCAGAAACGCTCTGGAAATTGTGATGAAGTCGATCGTAAAGCTCGACGCTCCGCTGGTGCCTCCGCCCTCAGACTTCAAAGGGGATTTCTTCAGAGGTACAAGTTGCAACTTGGATTTTCTTTATCTCACTCTTTAAAAACCATTAGTCCCTCCCCCCCTTCACTCACTGAGTAATAATAATAATATCATCTGTTCTGTAGAGATTCAGAGTGGGCTGATAGGTGTGGGCCTCATAAATGTGGAGGACAGATCTGGAGTGCTTACACTGGACAAAGGTGATTTTTGAAATTGTAAATGAATCCCTCATCCAAAACAACAAAAAAAAGAGCAAAATGAAAGCGAACACTTTCCATTGCAGACTACAACAACATAGGGAAGTTCCTGAACCGGATATTGGGCATGGAGGTCCAGCAGCAAAATGCCTTGTTCCAGTATTTCTCTGACACTCTGGCAGCAGTGATCCAGGAAGCCAAGAAGAATGGCAGATATGACATGGGCATTCTGGGTAAGTGGTCATAGGGTTTCGTAACCCTGGTAACGACAACCTAGTTTGTTCCCTATGCTGGTATAGGACAATGAATTTGTATCATGATATTTTTTATCGCGATAACAATACACGTGGTAAGAGCTATTTATCACATCTTTTTAATTAATTTTCTTTAGGTGACTATGTTTATAGACAAACAGAAGTGCTGCTTTTGAAAAACATTCCCATTTGTAATTTGGTTCTTAAGAACACCAGTCACATATAGCATGATAAGCTGCACACTCTTACTGTATTTTCAAATTTATTGATGCTTTCATTGAAGAAACGGTGAAAAATATGGTAAAACTGTCAGTCCGGTTTTAAACATCAGTCAAAATTCTTAATTCTTAAGAAAATAATTGCGGTAAATGAGAAACAATATCATAAATACCCCAATCCTACTGCTACTGCATGCGTTCATCAGCTTTGTTTAATATAAAAACAAAGAAGAGAAAACTGTTCAAATTATATAACACTAATATCAACAGGTTAGTATTTTTTTCTAGGTGAATTAATAAGAACATCTAATCCAGGTCAAATTATCTCAAACTAAGAGAAGACTGCTCCAAGTTCAAACCCAAGAAAGTGCATTAGAAATGTCAAATCACAGGATTGTTACTTACATTTGTAGAGTGTTTTCTCTTGATGATCACTCCCCATTTGATCTCAAACATTCTCCCCTGGCGTATGTTAGATCTCGGCTCGGGTGACGAGAAGGTGAAGAAAGCGGACTGTCGAAAGTTTCTGACACCAGGCTACACTACATCAGGACATGTAGAACTCTACACTGTAAGTCCTGTCTTTATGGTATAAAAATCAGATCACAGATGAAACGTTATCTGACGTTCTGTTCATGTTTCACCTCACAGGTCGGCGTGGAAAGAGGAATGTCTTGGGAAGAAGCGACACATGCCTGGGCAGAGCAGAACGGCCCAGATGATGGCTTCTATGTCCAGGTAGGAAATTATGAGACAGTTTCTTAGTTTAAAAAAATCCCCAAAAATATGAATCATCTTATATGAGAAGTTTCAAAGGGAAGATTTGAAAATGAGTTTTTCTGTATTAAACTATTTTGACTGCATTTGGGACACATTTATCAAGTATTTCTAATTATTTTTACTGTAGATGTTTTAAATATTACAGAAATATTTAAAAGTCTACATTGCATTGTTAAAATGAAAAAAATTATATATAGTTTATCTAGAAATTGTCAAGGTTTTGAAGACTCCACCATGCCTACTCCACCTGTTTTATCAATCAGTTCAAAGTGCTGTACATCACAAAAATACAAAGTCATAAAAGACACACAGTGAACAATTAAGAAACCCAGGAACAACCATTACATTGTTATGAGTGCCATCATCAATTCACCTCAAAATATTGGTAAGTGTTCATTTATTATGGTTTCAAACAGGTGGGGTTTTAACCTTGATTTAAAGGAACTCAGTGTTTCAGCTGTTTTGCAGTTTATTTCGTTTTGTTCCCGGAGGATGATTATGTTGTGTACTCGTATTTTCTTGAGCCAAAAGTTATCACACAATATTCGGAATCACAACTGTTAAGTGCAGCATCTGTGTGTGTTACATTGTAATTGCAAAGAACTTCTTTGATGCTATATTTGGTGTGATAGAATAATTTAAATATGACAGACCCACCCTCATTCTATGTCTTAGTAGCTGAGTTTTTAATAGCTGACAGAGAATAGGAAAAGCGCTTTGTTTAAAAATAAAGGGTTACTCGTAATCTGCTATTTTCAGCAAAGAAAAAGCACTAATAAAAAAACACACACACACACACATATATATATATATATATATATATATATATATATATATATATATACACATACATATACATACAC
>CAEFZY010074827.1:0-10182 GCA_903066815.1 Brachyrhaphis roseni
ATATGTGTAGAGTAAGACGCAAGTTCAATGTAACGTAACACGTCTCCTTGCTCAGGAGGAAGATGAAGACGGCTCTCGGTGACTTTTACCGGTATGTTTTTTTTAACCAGCCCTGTTAGTGCTGTGCTACTGTGTTACTGCTGTGTTACCGCCACGTCTCTTTTATCGGTATGTTTTTTTTAACCAGCCCTGTTAGTGCTATGTTACTACCGTATTGCTGCTGTGTTACTGCCACGTCACAGGCACTGTTTGGAAAAAAAAGCTAAGGTATATTACTAAAACTTTGAAAACTCTTTCTGTGTACCGTCTGTATGTAGGCACATGCGGCTTATAGACAGGTGTGGCTTACGTATGTAAAAATGGTTTTCCCTTTAAGAATGTGCTGGGTGCGGCTTATAATCAGGTGCGCTCTATAGTCCGGAAAATAGGGTATGTGCCTTTGTCCTTGTTCCTTGCTGGTCGGACCGTTACACTGATACTGAATTACACAATCAATAACCTATATGTTATCAAGCCAGTCTTACCATGTTGGCTGTTTTTGTTCTGTGTGTTGATTTTAATTTTTTCTTTGTGGGGAGGGTGGGAGGGAGGATATTGACCAAGTGATTGGCTCCTCTTTTATAATTAGCTGTGTAAACCTGCAGCACAAGTATTTTCAGAAGTTTAGGAGCCTTTTGATGGATGATGTTCATTTTCACTTTCTGTGTCTTGGATTGGTGCAGGCATCCAACTTTTTTTCCAGAGCTATATGTTTTTAAATGAATATGCTGGCATGCCAAAGCTTGGCTCGAAGATGGATGAGAAGTGCTCTACCTCTACTGGCAGGTTGAACGTAGAAAACAGAGCAGGAGGGTCGCAGCGCGGCGGCGGGCAGGATGGGGAATTAAAGAGTCTGTGAAAGCAGCCTTATAAGGAAAGAGGAGGGAGCTGAGTGCTGCAGACACCATTCAGACTGCTGACAGAGGCTGATGACAGCAGCAAGAGAAAGAGAGAGCAACCGGAACCGAGGTAAAGACAAAAGCAAAATGTGATGGGAAAAGAACAAAAAAAGAAGGAAAGAAACATAGACAAGTTAGAAGAACAAAACATTTAAAGAATTTTAGCTGGTTTAATGAGAACTGAACTGTTAAATTCACGTTTAAACAAATATTAATGTGGTTTTGAGTAATAATAACAATCATCATTATTATTATTATTATTATTATTATTATTATTATTATTGTTATCATCATCATCATCATATCCCTGTTCAATCTAATTTCTAAATGGGCAGAACATATTGAAAACATATCGGCGTCACAATATCAATGTGCACATTATTTACATCACAAAGTGAAATAATTGTTGACTAATATATCTTGAGAGTAATCAACCTGTGTTTTATACTAATGTAATATTCAGCCAGATATCCAGAGTCTGACAGCAGCAGAAGCTAAACTGGACACTCAGACAATTCCCAAAATAATGAAATTCACAAATATTGAAGCACAAATGAAATAGGTGCATATGGGAGCTGATGCTGTAACATTAATATTTACCAGTATTATTGAGCAAGACTTTCAGAAGTCCTAAAAATAAGAGCAAAGACAAAAACCATTCACAAAAAGAGAAAAACATGGCATTTCTTAAAAATTATATTTTTTATAGTGCAAAAAAGTTTTTTTTTTTTTTTTTACCAGTATTGTTTTTTACCCCTAATTTCTAGCATGTATTCCAACATCAGAATCATTTTATTCCAATTCTATGGGAAACAGTTGAAGCTCTATTAATAATTTTGACCCTGTGTGTAATAGAGACACTCGATACATTTAAACCATCCATCCATCCGTCTGTCCATCCATCCATCCATCCATCCATCCATCCGTCCCTCCATTTTCTAACACCCTTGTCCCCAGTGGGGTCAGGAGGTGCTGGTGCCTATCTCCAGCTGACGTTTCGGGCGAGAGGCTGGATCACCCTGGACAGGTCGCCAGTCTATCACACCATTTAAACCAATTTTGCTTTTTGTACTTAAGCAAAACGTATGCTGTAGAACATTTTCATTCTAAAGCTTCATTAAAAGGTAAAAAAACAAACAGCTTTATTGAAGCCAATCTTAATTTGAGACGTACTCTGTCTGAACAAGAAAAATTAAAATCCACACAGCGCTGTAATCGTTACTCTTCATTTACTTGACATTCAATGAACTCATAAAACCATTTGTAAGGACATTTGGGTTCAGGAACTTGCAGAAAAAATTATCCCTGAGGATTCAGACCCAGAAATGACTGTAGAGCAGTAACTTCTAATCCATAGTCTCACCCAAACACCAACCGTCTTAGTTTAATCATGTCAAGCCCAAAAGTACATCAATACTTTCCTGACAATGCCGTCTAATTGGTTGCTGAAAGCAGTTTGCTGATAATGCTGCTCTCAGCAGGTCTTATTGACTCCTTTTGCAGCTCAGTTTTCCCTCACAGAGCAGAGATACAAACTACAAATGCATATAATCATATCATGCAGCATTTCCTCTTCCAGTAGAAAAACTCAATAAACTAATCCTCATATGTCAGTTGTTATAACAAAGAGCATATTGATTTCTTACATTTTTCTTCAGAGATTTATCTCTGATTATCTGTGATCAGTGACGCTCTGGATCTGAGCACGGACGCGACGGGGCAGCAGAGGAGGTCACGATTAAACCAGATTAGCTAACAATGGCTAAATGACTTCACAGGCGACCCCAGGCTCATTTTGTGACCAATGACTTCCTCTGCATGCTCGTTATTTGGGAGGATGAGAACAACGGGTCAGTGTTCTCGGATGGGGTCTAATTATATTCACTGGGGACTCTGTCTCATTTCAAAGACGATCCCATCAGTGAGCTTTTCATCAAAGCTGCTTCTCATCGGCAGAGTTTCTGCTTTCTGTTACATTCAACAGTTTGTTTCTTCACATTGATTGTTAGTTTGCTATCAGCCTCTACATGGCTCACGGTCAAAGCTCCATTCTTCGCCTCCGTTCTGCACATTTCAGTAAATTAGGACAAAACAGAAAGCACTCAGAGGAAATAAATAGCAACCTCCAGAGCTCAGCCATCCATTTGGGCTAACCGTAACACAGAACTACCAGGTATTTTAGAAATCAGCCCGGCTGAATTAGGATCTGTGAACGGTTTTCTATCCATCACGACAAGATGAAGGTGAAATTGGCAGGTTGTGAAGAAAGAAAAGCGTCGGTGGAGATTTACTGAGTGTGGGGTGCTCTTTACCCCACACCCGTATATTTATTTGACCTTTTTTAACCTAAAATGCTGCAAAATGTCTGGGTGTCTGCAGCTGTGATTTTTACTTCATCTTCAAACCCATTTTGTTGCCTTTTAGCTAATTGGCTCGTAAATGTGTTACTGGTGTATCTGCTTCGACTTTAAAAATCAAACTTTTCAGACAAAACTTTGTGTCAGTTTCTTTCTCAATTTTCTGGAGTTGCAAATAAAGATAAAGAGTCTTTCATTTAAGCTGTCTGTGCATTCCTTTATATGATTTACTAATGGTGGCCCAACAAAATGCAAAATCTACAGCAGAAAACTAAAACCATAAAGGATTTATACTAAAATAGAATTTATGACAAAATGGAAATGCTAAGTGGAAGTGGAATGTATGCTAAAATATAAGCTATGCTAAAACAAACTTGCTAAGTAACAAGCTATGCTAAAATGTGTTATGCTAAAACAGAATAAATACTAAATTGTAAGCTACGCTAAAGTCAAATTTATACCTAAACATAAGTTATGGATTATATTTTAGTATAAAAACACAACTGCTAAACTAAACCAAAAGTAATGCTGAAGCGGAATTGATGTAAAATGCTAACTTCTGGACTTAATGTCCTGAGCTGTTTTTGTACAAAAACAGTATGGTGTTTTTGTTGAAGGTATGGTGGCCCTACCTTGTGCACCATTACTAAATCCATAGCGCCTTAAAGGCAGAAATAATTAAAACTTGGTAAGCACATTGGAGCTCTTTTCATTTATATGTTTTTATATTGACATTTCTAAAGCTTTCAATTTTGAACCACAACTTGAGCAGACATAAAGCACTGTTGGCCAGTTGACAAAGACTGAGCTTAGAGGCAACAGAAAACACTGGGAACCTTAGACTGTACGGCATCATAACCTCTGACAAAGCATGATGACCTTTGAACTTTGGGTTTTTCAACAATATAATGAATTAAAAGAACCTGATAGGACTGGACCATACAAGTCAACGTCAAGTCTCCTGCTTCAATTTATGAAGGATAAAACCCATTGGCTGCCTGTTCACATGATGCATGAAGGCAGTTCTACAAAGGTCTGACATAATCTCTTAGTTTTACCTCTCAATATAGTCTGACAGGAAGTAATATTTATGTTTAGGAGTAGTCCAGTCACAGCTAAAACCTGAATCCAACAGAATACGTGTAGGAATGTGAATACTGGAATGACAGTGAGAAGGTCTGTCAGCCTTTAAAACGTCCTGAAGAAACAAAATCCCCTTGGAAACATGTACGATTCAGATCAGTGGTTATATGAAGGGTTTGATTTGTGTAAAGCAAGTAAAGGTTTTTTGAAGGGTAAAAATTACTTTTAACAACATAAAAACTTTTTTTAATCATGCTCATTTTCCACTGTATATTTGGAGAGACACCAGTCTCATTTACTGGCAAAAACAAACATCCAAAAGAAGATAATATTTAATCTAAGCTAACCAGGAGTATAAATTATTCTGGGTTTAGCTGTAGAGAAAACACTGGAAGTTGTGACAGAACATTTGGTGAGACTCACATCCCTTATCTTCAAACACATAAACGTCTGCTGCTTCATTCAAATTCGGTTGTTTTAACAAATATTACGGTTTTTGTTCTTGTGATAACTTTTGCATAAATGTGGCCAGTGTTTGTGCTAACTGATAATGAAAAAAGCATCTACTGAATAAATAAAAAAAGCTTCTTCATTCAAAAATCAAACAGGCTCATAAAAAAATTGATTTGACTTGAATGTTTACCTGTGACGTTTTCCGTTTAAATGATCGGCTTAGCAATAAAGTCCCTGTTGACGCTCGTCTGGTTTAGACATTATCTCTGGTTAAAGCCTCTGGGTAACTGGAAGTCGTCCATTTTGACTGACACTTCAATTTCAGTTGGAATACAGCGAAGGTTTGTTCATCCTCTTTGCTAAATACAGCTTGTTATCTAAAATCACTCAGTGTTTTCTTTATGATTGAGAAAGGATAGCGAAGCGTGTGAGAGCTTACAAGTGAATGGAAATGTGGACACTGATGTGTGTTTCTTTCCTGAAGGTGTGTGTGTGTGTCTTCTCAAACCTGTGTTAGCTCACCTCATGTAAACATGTTTATATGCAGGGTGTCATTTATGGAGATTCATTAGCAGCAGAGTTCAGATATGATAGCAGCATGTATTATGAGCTAATGCCGAAAAAAGCACCAACACACACACACACACCCACACCCAAGGAATGAAAGTGTCCATCACTGTGCGCAGAGAGGATGAAGCAGTGTGCCTGAAATCCTCCCAGCTGAAGCAAAGCTTCACTCAAACACATCTCCATCAGATCTGTCCTGCACAGTTCAGGTGTCTGTAGGGTCTCTGCAGCAGATCACTGCCTGACAGTCACATCGCTATAATAAAGATGAACCAGTTGTAATTGAGCTTGATTAAAACAGCAGGGTGTCAGATGCAGGTAGAATGGGACCACGGGACAAACTCTGATTACATCCAGCAGAGCAATTGAGCTGCATTGCTAATGGACCTCGAGTGATCAATACAGATTGATCATCATAGAGGAATCCATAGTGGAACTATAACTGGCTCTCCTGAGGCACTGCAGGCTGTCAACTTTCTCCAATTAAACAAAAAAAATTGAGAAATAGTTTCCCAGAAAAACTCTGCAAAGCCCTCAGGCGTTCTCTTTTCAGTTATCTTTTGGTTGAAGTATTGTGTGTTTGGACATTACCTCTGATTTTGGACCCTGTGCAGCTGGGAGGATTTTTGCTCCTGCTTCTGTTTCATGCGTAACCGTGGCAACAAGTTATAGTTTTTACAACTCAGAGCAGCTGCTTAGCATCTCAAAAGCTCAAACAATATCTGAACTATGACCCTAAACTTCAGAGGAGTTGAAAGGGAGGCAAAATGGACCAAAGAGCAGAGAAAGACCTAGCAGGCAAGAATCTTATCCCTGACCACAAGAGCTCCGCCCAGCTTTCTGACCACACGGTTTCACCAACTCACATTTTTAAGACCATTATGAAGGAAATTTAAGACTTGTGTCAAGAATCACAGGAATCTCAGCTGTATTTTTCTCCACAGGCACAATTCTGTTGAAATAAAATTCTTTGATGGGTCAGCCTGGAACTTGACCACTATGTTTAAAATGCAGTAAAGCTCAGACTTCAGAGCTCGTGTTGCACCAAACGCTGTTCCTAGATCCATGCTAGCAGTAGCAGTGGTGGCCATTTTCAGGGAAGCTTCTTTAGCCACGCCAGATTAAAACTGTGACAGATTTGTGGTTTTCAACTTTTAACCCCGTAGTGCCAAGTTTTTTCACACAGATTCCACATAACACCATCAAAAGTTAGCAACACAATTGTGCCAGTGGAGATGAAAAATGTTGTCCAATTGTTTCGGCTGCAGTGGGTCTCTGCCCTTTTTCCTTGTAGGGTCTAGATGCAGGCCCTCTGCAGGTGATATGTTTTTCCCTGATTAGTGCTCTGCTGCTTTAAAAGTTCTTAGGCATGCAGCAAACAGAGGCTTCTCCCTCTCTCTCCTCAGATCCCCATTTGGTTTGGTTTGTATCTTATGTTTGGGTTTTTGTTAGGTTTGTTTGCATTTGTTTATTTCTGGTTAGTTATGGGTTTTGCATTAACTTACTTTGGTTTCTCATTTCATTCATTCTTCTTTCAGGTTTCATTTCTTCAGTATAATTTAATAAATTCCATTTTCATTTACTAAGTAAATCCTTGTGTGGTCTCCCTTTAATGTTACCCCACCAAACGAGCCTGGTGGACGTAACATCCCAAATCGCTTTCTTCTCACCCACAATGCAAAAGAAGTGTCCTTTAAAGTCTACCTTAAAAGTTAAACTCTAGCATTGCTGTAAACGGTACTTTTGTGACGTTTGCCCAGGGCATATCGCTCACTTGTTCTGGTAGTGTCCTCAAGTATTTTGGAAACATTTTTGTAGCTATGTTGACTCAAAAATGTCAGTAGGCTTCCAGTTATATTGGGAAAATGTCCTATTTGGGTTTTAACAAAATTGAAAAATAAATCTGCAGGGTGTCTTTATGAAATTATTAATCACTACAGCCAAATTTCACTTGCAGAAATGCAAATATTTGATGAGAACAGCAGATTTAATTTTTTTTAATATTATTGAACTTAATGAGTATAATTACAATTCGACCTTCAACTAATCAAAAAGCAAAACCAATAATATGGGCTTGCACCCAACTTGGAATTTTGGACGATTTATTGTTTTTATTTACTTTAACATGAGACTTTCTGGCACATATGTCACAATTTGTACTATTATTTACTTTGTGCAAGAATATTGTGACTGTTAAATTCTTCTTCCCATGTTTTAATTTATGCTCCCCCTGCCAAATTTTGTGAAACAAATAAAGAAGAAATAATAATTAACGACAACAACAATAATAATAATAGTTCCGGTCTATGGTTCCGGTTTGCGGCGGATGTTGCGGAAGATATTAACTGACGGACTTCCTTTCAGTCCGTCAGGTAAAGCAGCCCGTCAATTTGAATCCAATGGCGTGAATTGACAGAGTTTGAGGGTATTTATTACATTTGCAATTAAAGGTATGAAGAAGAAACATTACAATATTCATTTATATTTATCTCTACTATTTCAGACGTTTTTTATGGACATTGAAGGGGTATTACAATAAGTCAGCTAAGTTAAAGATAGTGTACTTTGAAAATACATGCATTCACAAAGTTAAATTTGTGACCTTAATTCCGTGTATATTAACTAAAAATCCTAACCTCTAAACAATGAAACTTACGTTAGAATTGATCAGGTTGTACCTTTATATTTTTCATCTCTAGGGTGTTTCGTAGCTGAGGATGTGGGCTAAAGGTCATTGTCCAAAGGCGAGGCTGGTAGCGAAGACAGCCACCAAACTGTGGTCCAGCAAGCGTCCAGAACCTTCTCGCCCTATTCCTTCTGCTCAGCCGCGGCCACAAGTCCAAAAACGCAAACGCAGGCAAGAACGGGAAAAGACTATTCTGTCAGCTCAATATAATGTAAGCCGAGTAGACTAAGCACACAGACTGAACTACTAAAAAGCAAAGACTTTATAAAGTGTGTCATTTTATGAGATGAAATACTAATATTATCTAGTCTATCAAATTTTTAAATAGTCAGAAAACTAACTTTAAGTGCATAAAATGCACAACAAATTAAATTTTGTCAGTGCTAATAGACAAGTTGCATTCCAATGATTTAACACTCTGGAAGCACTCTGAGTGGCACTAATATGAGGTAGCTGTACAGAGACAGCTACTCTCTAGTTAAGAAATGCTTTTTAGAGGCGTATGTATGGACTTTTAGTTCACAGATGATTTGTCCATTGGTTATTAAAGTATTCTGAATGGGTATTGAGAGTAGGACCCAAAATGCAGAAGGCACCAAGTATGGAGGATGCAGGAATCAAGATGTCCTGACTTTATTTTAACTTGGCAAGGTTCAACAATGCTGTAACTGAAAAACTTCACTGAAGGTTAAATTATGTACTTAAGGCATGTGTAATGAATGGCAATGAGAACCAGGTGTGTTCCACACACACATAAATTAAAAAACATAAATTAGGAGAAAAGTGCCACTACCTAGCAGTATCAGGTAGGTGGCACACCTGTGGGAAGTATGGTCACAGTCTTAATTATTTTTCTTTCTAGGTGTAAAACAATAGACTTCAAATTGTCAAGAAATTGCCTTATACCCCTTTTCAAAATACAGTTGCTTCTCGAATGTCATTGGTGGTTTCATTCCTTTGTAGCATTGTGTTATTGCAAAACTGTCATACTCAAAAAAACTGACATACTTACAGACCAGAAAAAATAAACTACTTTATAAAAGTATTTTCACTTGATAGTGATTAGTTAATTTAGAGCAAGATATCAGCGCTTTCTTTCACTGGGTGCTTTCACTTTATCTGTCTGTCTGAATCTATCGATCTTATTTATCTATCTAATGTAACAAATTGACTTTATATTGTCTTCTGTGTAGAGGCAAAGGCCAGTTCGACAAGGAAACTAGCCCCTCTTTGGCCACTGTCTTGAACTTCTCATGCATGAATTGATGGATGCATGATTGTTACCAAAATATGATCACTATTTCAGAAGAAACAGTGGCTGCTGAATACATGTTTTTGCTTTCAGAATGTTGGAGATCAAACATTAAACTGGAGTGAAAAACAGAAAATAGCGTACACGGCTCAAACACCTGCTGGGACAAAAAAAGGTGACTTTATGCACACATTGTATTAGTTTATGTAGTAATTTGTTCATTGATTTGGGAATTTATGCGCTTGTTTTCAGATACCAGCTTGCCTTTCCCATCTTCATACAGTCCAGATTATGTGGAGTCCTGCTGGTATCAATGGTGGGAGAAAGAGGGATTTTTCAACCCTGACCAACATGTGAGAAATCTTAAAATATTTTTTTGAAAAAAATATTTATTCAGTTAAGTAAAGTGGTGACTTTTGGACGAGAAACATAATTTCTGTACAATTTTTCATGTGCACAATTAAAAGAAAAATTGTTGGATATATGTGTGGTGAGGCAACCTTTTGTGTAAACTTACCTGCATGCAATCAGTTGGTTTGAAGTTGTATATATATATATATTTTTTTTGATAGTTTGTGGCCCTGTCGAGATGAAACAAAAGATAAACAGCCCAAAATTCTAAGTTTACCTATAATTCCCAGGTGGCAGAATCTAATATTTAACTTATACGTTGTTTTATTGTACGCTCCAAAATTGAAACCAGACGTTTACATACACAATATAGAAAGACAAGTCAGCATTTTTTTCACACTGTGATGTGAAATTAGGATAAACTTTTTCTGTTTTAAGTTAAGTCGGATTAGCAAAACTTTTTTTCTACTTGCACAATGGCATATAATGATATAT
>CAEFZY010074834.1:0-11324 GCA_903066815.1 Brachyrhaphis roseni
GTGTTTCCCTTCCGCCACACACCTGGATTGAATATGTGGCTGATTAACAGGCTTCTGCAGCACTTGATGGTTATGTAGTCATTTGAATCAGCTGCTCTGGAATAGAGGTACATCTAAAACATGCAGAGCAGGACTGAGGACTGGAATTTAGAAGCGCTGGTTTACATTCTGGTTTAGCATAGCTTCAGTTTTAGCCCCATGTTAGTGTGTGCAGCATGCTAGCATGCTAGCATGCTAGCATGGCTCCTCTTTGCTTCATAAACATCATGCAGGTCTGAATTTCTCTGCAGGTTCTGGGTCTGAGCGTTATGGGCTGTGGAATCTGGATCCTCTTCGACAATGGAAGCTTCCTGAATATCCTCTCCTCTGGTACCAAAGAAATACTTTTATTTACAGGAACAGCGTAACATTTATTCAGGGTCAGGAAAATCTCCCCAGAGGAAAAGATGAAACTGACATTTCCAGTAAAATAAATGTAAATAAAGCAGATTTTAATTCACATTTCTAATGGCATCAGAGTTTGTAGGAACTTTTATTTAATAATCCACCACTTCCTGTTTCTCTGGGTATAAATATGACTTAAACCTATTTATCTTTGCCATTTGAAGTAAGGCAGATGGGTTTTTCTGCCACCCAATGAATTAAAGAAAAAGAAACATTTCTGCTAAATTTGTAACAGTTTCAGTTTGAATTCTGGTGGTTCTGTCCCGACCCGGGTCCACAACTCAACTGGATCTGATGCTGAAGCTTCAGAAACTTCCTACCTATGAAGAGAAATTCTGCAGATCCCAACAAAGTCACAGAGTCCATGATGGAGAACAAAGCTAAAAAAAATACCAGAAATAAATATGAGAATAAAGTCATCATGTTACTGATAATATTACATAAATGTACAAGAATGACATTATATGAGCATGAAGCAAAATAATATGGCAATAAAGTCATAACGTTTTAACTTAATTCTCATAGGTTTTTAATTACTTCCTTAGCGTGGCCCAGTTAGCACCGGTCCGGTCTGGTGGTGGTGAGACCTTCTTCCCCCAAATCCATCTCAGTTTTGTATTTTTTTGTTTTTTTTAATATTTTGGTGTTTTATATATATATATATATTATTTTTTTAGTTTTTTACATTTTTTATGTTTTTTATATTTTTTGTGATTTTTTTGTTTTTTGTGTGTTTGCGTCCAGAGGAGCTGAAGGTGGTGGCAGTGGGTCTGTTTGTAATCGGTGGAGTGGTGGCGCTGGTCAGCCTGACTGGGTGTACTGGAGCGGTTCTGGAGAAACGGTTCCTGCTGCTGGTGGTGAGTTTCCCATGATTCCCTGCTGTGGGGAAAACAGCTGCTACCTGCTCAACACTCTGAGCGCTCTTCCTCCTCAGTACTTCTGCTTCATCATCGCTCTGGTTCTGGGTCAGCTGTTCGTCACCTTCCTGCTGCTCCTCTACAGAAACAGGGTCAGTCCTCTTCACAGCGGCTCTAACACGTAAAATCTACTTTTTTTTCTTAAATGTTTTAATGTTTTTCCCTCATCAAAAATAAACCTGGAGTTTTGCTTCGACTCTTTCATGTCTGAGAAATACTTTAATCTCCATGGCAACCATTCAGCTGAAAAAACGCCTGAGTGGACCTAGCCCCGCCTCCTTGCAGCTCCTCCCCCACCCAGCCCCTTCAGACTAGCCAGCAGCAATTAGCAAACATCTCCTGAGCTCATTCTAGGAACTACTGCATAGCAACGCTGGTAAAAATGCTAAAGGGTTAATAGAGGAGCCATGTTGGGATAACTTCCTGGAGGCGGAGCTTCAGAAAGAGCTGGAGTTTTTAAAGAGACAGAAGCCCAGTTAAATCAGGAAGTAAATATTTATTTTAAGTCATGTTTGATATATTTAGCATTTTTATAACAACTGACGGTAAAAAAGTTACTTGGTTGTGCTGTAAAAGTGCCTGGAAAACACATGATACCGCCCCTTTTACTTCTTGCCTGAAGAGATCAGTTGGTTTGATTCTCGTCCACCTAGAGGGAGATCATTTAAAGAGTTTCCAGGGTCAAAGGTCAATGTCATTTTCCTTCCATGTCTGTTGCTGGAGTCCATCAGAACAGCTGAAAACTGCTGAAGCTGCATAAAACAGCTAAACAAGCCCGAGGCTCAGATGTTAGCTCAAAAGTCTAACCCTGAGATTAGGAGGAAGTCATGAGGAGACCTAGCAGACCAGCACCCTATCCTGGGATTTAAAAGTGTGTTGTGGATTTACTCTGCTGTGCACAGAAATCATTGGACAGAACACCTAAAAGTGATCCTGGTAACGGTTGTGAAAATAGTGACTAGTGAACAGAAGAAGGAAAAAGTTACATTTTTCTACACGTAATCAGTTTGTTTCACTCGAAAGACAAGAACGTAAATGTCGGTATTGTTGAGCTGCTTAGGCTGCATTCACACAGCGCCGTGTAATCCTCTGTAATACATCTGCCTATATAGTCCGGTTTGTTTGTGGAGGTATGAATGCATAATTGAACTCTGACATGGACCACAAAGCAAACAATGGTTCATCGGTTCAGTTGAACTCTGGTTTGAATGCATGTGTGAATGTTCCAGTCTGTTTTCGTGTGTTTTTGTGTTTAATTCAGTCTTTCTCAAAGATCATAGCTTACCGTTGTTTTCCTCACCAGATCAACATTAGTCTGACTCAAACCGTGAATAACATCATCTCTCGGTACGGAAATAGCAGCAGCAGGGCCGACAGAATCATGGATAACATTCAGCATTTTGTGAGTTTCTCCAACATCACTTCTGTCCTGGCTAAAATAAAACACGCCTGGTTAATATTTGTCTTTATTCTGGCTCACAGACTAAGTGCTGTGGAATAAATGGATCGGACGACTGGCTCAAGAACTCCTTCATTCAAACTCTGAACCTGACGAGTCGGAACGTGCTGCCGTGTTCCTGTTTCCAGTCCTTTCAGTCCAGCATAAACTCGTCCTGGTGCTTGGAAACCAATAGCACCAATGAAAGGGTGATTGGAACAGGAACTGGGATGTTTAATCAGGTACAGTCGACTAAAACGAACAGCAGAAATCTGGATCCATAGACGTGTTGCAGCCTTGTGCTAATGCGCAAAATTTCCAGATGTAAACAACATGCAGCGTGTCAACACTGAGAATCTTCACCTGATATTGAGACCTGAGTGACGTCGGCCCCCCACCTTCCTCAAATCAGACGAAATGGGTGTCAATTAACTGGACTCTGTTGGTGGGGGGCCAACGTCACTCAGGTGATGAAGAGCTGGTTCATTGAAATGATGTGTTTGATGCCGCAGAGCTGCAGTGAGAAGATCGACCAATGGCTGCAGGAGAACGTCATAACCATCGTTGCCATGGCTGCATTCCTCGTTTTAATCCAGGTAAGAATAATCTGAAAGGTTTAACCTCCATTCATTCCTCTTTCACTGGGCATAAAACGAGGAGGGAGTATGAAAACTACAAATGTCGGTAGATAGTTTCCTCTCATTCAATTGTTGCTGTTATCAGTAATTAGATACCATCTAGTGGTCGGAGTGTGAACTACAGCTGGTTTACTAAAGAGGAGACGTGCAGCAGGCCAATTAACTCAGTAAATAATCTTAACCCTTAACTAGATTCTGCAGTAAAATATACATTTAGGTTGAGAAATGTCTTCTACATATCATACATCAAAATGGAGAACATGTGATCAAAATTATAACATTTATTTCTAATTTGGGATTTAAAGCTTTTAGTGACAAGGAATGGAAATGAGCAAAATGTAGATTTGTTTGTAGAAATAGGAAATTGTGAGTCTATATTTTCATTATGCAATACATAAAATTAAAATATTAATATTGATTAATTAACATAAGTAATACGGTAATAGAATATTCATCATGAAAAGGGATGAAAGTCCATTTCCACCATGAAAAAGTCTTAAAGTCATAATTACAAGAAGTAATAATTATCATAAACAGCAAAATCACAAGTAATAACAGTTTTTGTACAATTTGTTATAATTTCAGTCATTAAGGTTTTTAGGACGGATTTCTGCATTTCAGTTGTAATTACTGTGGCTGCCTGAAGGGGGTGCTAACGGCCCTTTGCTCTGCAGATCATTGACCTTTTCCTCGCTGGGTCTCTGTTCCGCATGTTTGGAGAAAAAGACGCTTTAAAGAAAAACAAGCGGCTCGTTGGTCAAGACGACTCCGACTCCGAGCCCGACCCGGACGGCGGAGAGCAGAACCACGCCTTCATAGACCCGGATGAAGGCGCTGCAGAACCAAACTACATGACAGCTGGAGACGCCAACAACATGGCTGACCAGTACAACCAGCACCAGAACCAGATCCAGGAGTACCAGGAGCCATTTCATTACAACCAGAACCAGAACCAGGAGTACCAGGAGCCATTTCATTACAACCAGAACCAGAACCAGGAGCCATTTCATTACAACCAGAACCAGGGGTACATTCCCGCTGGAGATGACAACAACATGACGTATGACCAGTACAAGTACAACCAGAACCAGAACCAGGGCTTCCAGGAGCCACTTAATTTCAACCAGAACCAGGGTTACCATGGTTACCAGGAGGCTAGTCAGCATTATTAAACCCCGATTCATTGTGTTAACATTGGGATTTTGAATAAAATCTTGTTTTTCCTAATTTTAAAAGGTTTTCCGGTACTGAACTAGTATGGCTGCTTGAAGAGTTTTAAGAGAAAGAATATTTTCTCCTTCAAAAATGTGTTTTAGGTTAATAAAGCTGAATAAATCAGAAACGTCCAACAAAACCAGAATACACTGTTTTTACCTCCGTTTATAACCATCAATCAAACTCTCTCCTTGTCATCGTCGGCCATGTTTGTTTTCTCTAAACTCACGTTTGATCTCCTGGTGACTGGAATCTGTTCCTGTATATAATCTGTTGTACCTCGGATGTATCGTGTCTTTTGTCTCAGATTTTGAAAATAACCCAGCAGTTTTAAAATCCTGCGGTGTGAACCGGCTGTAGCAGTGAACTGTAGTGTTTTATTTTTTGTTGTTAAATAATAAAATAAATTTATTTATTTTATTGCATTGGTGTAAATCTGAATGACTAGATGGAAATATGTTTCATATTTGAGCATGAAACATAAATAAAATGTCACATATTAATATTTATATTAATATAAATATTATATTGTATTTATATAATATATAGCATATATTATATCTTAACTTATTGTTGATCATTATTCTGAGAAATCAGTCACGTGATGACTGCCTTTATACAGATCAATATTGTTAATTAGTAGCTTTTAATTAAATTGAGCAAATTTGTTATTTTAAAAGTGTTTCTGTATCCAGGAAGTAGCAGCAGAACCAGAAGTTGAAAATCAGCCTGTTGGGATTAAATGTGACCAAGAGACTTTTGTTCATATTAACATTTTTATTAAATATTAAATGATTTATTCAGTATTCAATAAATAGAAAAACATTTTCAGTCATCTTGTAGAAAAGTTACAAAAGTACACAAATGATTACTGGACACTCAACAGCGCCCCACAGAGACAGTGCAGAAAATCTCAACAGTTAAAAACAATTTTAAAACAAAAAGTTTAATACAGTAAAGGAAAGAAGGGAAAATGTGACTCCATAAAATAAAAAAGCTGGATAATCCAGAAGAGGAATAAACATTAATTCAAGCTTCTCTTTATGAGTGCAAACAGAAAACTAGACATGTCCATCCATTTCTTAGAGCCTTCTCCCACTGGGTCAGCAGGGGGCGCTGTGCCGGGGTCACCTGGACAGGTGGTCAGTCTGATCATTTAAATTAAAACTCAGATCTGAATTTACAGGATTTGTTAGGAAGTGCGTCCGCGTCACAGAACAGATCCGGTTTTCTGCTGCGCCACTGAGCTCACCTGCTTCCTCCAGCAGGTGATGCACTGCATGAGCTTCATCAGCACCGAGAAGTCTGGGTGGCCCGGGGCCGGACTGCTGGGGGACGACGGGACGGGACAGGCGTCCACGCTCTGAAATCAATCAATCAATCAATCAAACAAACACCTTATCCTTCCTCTGTTTCTACTTTGATCCTTCCCTTCATCATCGTTTCTCCTCCAATCAGCTGGCAGAAACTCACCAGGTGTTGCAGCAGATCTCTGTTGAACGTCATCATATGTTTGGCCAAAGTTTCCGTTTTGTTCCGTTTGTTTTCGTCAACGTAACGTTGGATTTCCTCTGTGCAGGTTTGCTTCTGACAGAGTCTGTCGGCCGACTGCAATGAAAACATTTCATGAGAAAATTCATAGAAAACCTGAATGACTCAAAACTAGTGGTGGACACACTTCTGCTAACACGCTAATAGTGATGCTATTTATTTAGCAATTTTTGCTAAGTGAAAACTTTTAGCACAGTTAGCTTCTCCTAAATTAATCAGCAAACTTTCAACTGAATAAATTTCAGCCTCTGGTTTGAAGTTTGGTTAGCAGAACCAATGTTAATGATTATCTCTTTAGGGTTAGCATAACCATTTAGTTAGCAGTTAGCACCGCCTAAAGTTCTCCAAGCTCTCTTGTTGATGTCAGAGGTCAAGTCACTGCTTCCAACATTGACTCTGACTGCGTAGCGTCATGTTGGACCTTGAAGAAGACGAGCTACAGCAGCAGACGACCTCACTGCTAGCAACAGGAAACCGAGGCTAACATTCACCAGGTTGGAAACATGTTGCCTGGTCCGATAAGTCAGGAGTTGGTGAACAAATGGATTCATCCTGATCCAGGCTGGTAGAGGAGGTTTAATGCTAAGGGAGAAGCCAGGACACTGACTCGGCATCTACATCCCTTCATGACCACAGTGTACCGTTACTATGGTAACCACGCTAAGTCATGCTACATAAAGACAGTTGGTCATTAATTTGAAACAAAGTAGAGACCAACTTCAGCACCTTCTGACAGATTGGCGCCAAAGAGAAGTTTCCAGATTTATTGTTATTTTCTCATTTTTTCATTCTCAAAAACCACAAATAAGAAATGATGAACAGCAGATCTGGAACCAGCAGGGGGCAGCAGGGAGCCAAAGGGCAAACAGATCAATTGTGGCAAGAACTCAAAGAAGCAAAGATAGTTTGCATGTGACTAAATGGACATCTGTTTGTTTGTTGACACCAAAGTGCGACACAATAATTATAATTACCATCATCATAGCAGCCAATCGAGGAATCATGTCCTCTAAACCAGGCATGTCTTATGGTAACGGACACATTTACAGGAAATCCTGGCGTGAAGGTGAGACACAGTCAGCTTACCTTGCTCCATGGCAGTGGAGTCTCTTCACACTCCGGGGGCGAAAGGCCTTTAAAGGGTTTCTGTGAAAAACACAACAGAATGAAACAGAGTGAGATTAAAACCGCCGGCGTGTTTCTGCTGAACGGAGACCAGAGATGGAGCCTCACCGACTCCTTCAGCAAGCCGCTGTATTCCTGCAGCTCCGCATCCAGGCTCCCGGCCAGGCTTCGAACGTCAGAGTTCACTGATGGCGTCCAGCTCGTTGGCATCGCCCGGCTCATTTCAAGCTCCGCCCACAAGGCCAGGTACAGGAAGCAAACGAGACGGCAAGTCACTGCAAGAGAAGCAGGCTTAGTTAGATCTCCTTAAAACAAGATGCTTGCTGCGTTATGATGAGAATTTCAGCGATTCAAAGACCATGCTAGCTGCTGCGCACAGAGGGAGGAGCTGCGTAAACACCTCCAAACTGTGCAGGCTAGGCTAGGCTGGCTGCTGACAGACTGACAGAAGGTGTGTACCTGTCTATGACATCATAACTGCTTTCAGGAGAAAAAAAAACGTCCTGAAAATCTGCCAACTTGGTTGACGGGGGAGGAACCCATTATAACTGCTAACAATTCTAGTTAATATTACAGCTGAAATGATTATCTGAGTAATTGATTATTGGAATAATTGTCAGCTAAATTAGTGATTGAATAATCAGATTCAAGAAAAGGCAATTAGTGACAGAACAACAGGAATTTTCTCGACCTACATAAGAAGAACCACAGGCAGCGTCTCTTAGCTGTTCAACCCAAGAGGAGAAGACGCAGAAACCAGCCTGGCAGAAACCAGCCTGGCAGAAATCAGCCTGGCAGAAACCAGCCTGGCAGAAACCAGCCTGGCAGAAACCAGCCTGGCAGAAACCAGCCTGGCAGAAACCAGCCTGGCAGAAACCAGCCTGGCCTCTGCCAGCTGTTCAGTTCACCATCCGTTCTGAGACTCTGCTGCTGCAGATCTTGTCTTTTTATCAGCAGGGAAAGGAGTGAGTGGAATGTGAGAGAGTGATCTTAACAGAAAGGTGGATCCTGATAACAAAGAGGGGAACCAGAAACTCAATTCTACACACAGACAGTTTTGCAACTAAGGAGTATCTCAGAAAGTTCTCCTAAAGAGGATTAAGACCCCACCTCCAAAAACATGCTGGAGGTTAAAGTTAATTATGTCTTACACACAGTTTAACAAACACTAAAACAACCTTTAAATAAAAAACAACTAGTAATATAAAACTACTAATGTAAGAAAGATAACAAACATAATAATTCTAACAACATCCAGAGCCGAAATGAAGCCAAAAAATATAAACATTTTACATTAAAGATCCAATATAAACTATGTCTGTAAATCTTCATCTTAGTTTTATCTTCATCTGGTTCAGATTCAGTAAAACAAATTAATCTATTAATCATCTTTAAAAAAAAAAAAATCCAACTATGATCCAGTTAATCAAAATGAGCTTTTCCTGCTTCAGGTATTTTTTTAAAGGAGTGTTGTTATAACATGTTAAGTTTATTATTTATGCTGTAAATAACTCCTATATAAGCAGTTTCTTAGCTGATAAATGAATATTCTCTATTTTCATGTTTCTGCGCAAATTTTGATATTTTTGTGTGAATTTGTTTTATTTTAACTAAATCTGTCCAAAGTTTTTATGCTGTTTTAACGTTATCAGTTTTTGATTGTCTGTAGAAAACAACAAAAAGTCTGAAAAACATTTTTTTACCTTAAAATGAAATGAATGAATAAATCCTGAATGTTTTTTGCACCTGAATATAATTTCAAATATGTTACATTAATGCATTGTTTGTGTTTAAACATGTAAAATTCACAGTCGTGAGTTTTATTTCACAGGTTTTGATGAAAATGTGATTTTTTTGAGTGTTTCGGTCAGAAGCTGCCGAACATTAAGACCAGATGGTGAAACATTTCTGGTTCTTCTGGGCCAAACGCTGCAGTGACTCATGGAAACGTTACAGTAACTCAGAGATTTAATCTCTCCAGAACCAACATCCATCACTCTGGATCGGCTGCTTCTGCCTGAGGGACAGAATCGGCTCCACAACGTGACGCCATCCGTTTCCATCTGCATCCAATAAGTTAGATAGCATGAAAATGTGTTTGTCTGTCATTTGACTCCAGACTGAAACAAGCTTTATAGAAACTGTTCCACCCAGACCCGTTCACAGGAATCCAGTTCTTCACTTCTGAAGAATGTTGATGATTGTCTCACAATAATAATTGTTAAAAAAGATTATTTCAATCCAAACAAAGATATTCTACTGTTCCTCCTCAGTTTGGCTCATTTTGCATGAATTCTTGCGTGAATGCAGCTTAAAGGTTCTGGATGTCCAGTTAGTTCTGATGTCGCTTCCTGCTGGTTGTGCACCTTTTCTACCGCACTTTTTTCTTCCACTAAACTTTCTATTAGTCCTTAGTGTCATTATTTACCAGATGACACTTCATGACAACAGTCATAAACATTCATAAAAACATGTCAGTCTTATCACAAACTGTCAAAGTTTAATTTTTATTTACATTTTTTTAACTGCTTTTTATGCAAGATAAAATATAAACAAAGTTTTTAATTTCCTTGTTAGAAAATAAAGTTAAAATCTTGTGATATTTTAATTCAATTAAATCTAATAATTGTTTGGGTTTTTTTTACCAAAATATAATTCATAAACAAAAACATCAAAAGAAAACTAAATATTTAAAAAAACAACTGAAGGCGTAAAAACACAGAAATCATTAAAACTATTAAAAACAGTAAGGAAGAAAATGCTGGTAGAAATTTTAAAATATATTTAGAATTTTATTCATGATCCCAAAATATTTCTACTTTTTTGTCAAATTATGAAACAAATCATAAAAAAATTTGATAATTTATTTAAACTTGCTGTAGAGTTTCATTAATGAAACTAATTTAACTTCTAGAAAATTCAGAAATTAAAACATTTTAACCTCATAAAAATAACATTATTTTCATTTGATCTATTCTGATATTAATCAGAAAAAGTTTCTACAGAAACCAAAAGTAAAATCAGACAAAATCTGGAAATGAAGGAGAAGAAACACTGACTTGTTTTCCTCTGGTGGAGGCTGAAGAAACGGAGAAGATGCAGCGCCTGGTTCTGGTTCTGGTTCTGGTTCTGGTGCTGGTGCTGGTTCTGGTTCTGGTTCTGGTGCTGGTGCTGGTTCTGGTTCTGGTTCTGGTTCTGGTCCTGGTCCTGGTCCTGGTCCTGATCCTGGTCCTGATCCTGGTCCTGGTGCTGGTTCTGGTCCCGACCCGAGCTGCCGGTGCTGTGGATGCTCCAGCCTCAGCAGCTCGTATTTATCCTCCATCATGGCGGCTCGTTCTTCGGAAGACCTCCCGCCATCTTCCCAGAAGTTTTGAAATCAGAGTGGGAAAATTTCCTGACATGATGGGATGCAGGAATCCACACCTTCCTGCTTTTTCACAGAAACACTCATCACTTTCTCTGAGTCACTCTGGGACCAACATGTCAGCAGAGGAGCTGAGCAGAAACACAACATCTGAAATAAACTGTTTTTACTGTTAGAACATCAACTTTCACCTCAGAAACTAAACATGTTGCCAAGTTATTGTAGCAAATAAATCCTAAATGATGATGAAAAGGTTCCTGCTCCATTGTCAGATTATTTCATGGGGAAAATCTTTTGTTATAAGTGAATTTATCTGTAATTTTTCATCCATATTAAGAAATTATTTATTTACTTTGTGCTGAAAAGTTCCTCATTTCAGGTGAACTCAGATTGTTGCATCAGAAACTGAACTACAATAACAGTTTTTACCTTTAGTGTTTTTGCAGTGTTGATGTTTTACATCCTCAGATAAGATACTACAGGAGTTCAGGGTCGGAGTATTTTGGCTGCATGCTGACCTTTGACCTGCAGCTGGAGGGATTTTGAATCCATCCATCCACTTTATCCGGGTCGGGTCGCGGGGTCAGCAGCCTCAGAAGGGAGGCCCAGACTTCCCTCCCCAGCCTCTTGTT
>CAEFZY010074846.1:0-16467 GCA_903066815.1 Brachyrhaphis roseni
GGAGGAGATTGTGATATGTCTTTGTCTAAGAATAGTGGCAGACTGATAAGAGACGAGACAGGAAAATATTCTGATAAACTGAATGAATGAGGAAAATGTGAAAACTGACAAAGCTGAAGAGAAAGATGAAATATAAACATATTATTATTTAATTGTGTCTTATATGTTGTATTTTAAGTTTTTCTTTGCTATGGTGTTTCTCAGTTTTTCACATCATATTTTCTGCTCTTATTCTATCCAGACATCTCTGCCTGGATAGAATACATGTGACTGTCGGCTCTTCAGACAGAAGAGGGTTTTCAGAGATGACATGCAGTTACTTCTGTGGGCTTTTCATTCCTTAACAGAGGGGTACCAACTATTCATGTATGCTCGCTTACCCCATATTTCTAGTTTTCTAAAAATTCTTATTATTATTAATAGTAATATTATTACTGTGTGGAGAGACACGCTCCTGCTTTTATATTTGATTTTTAATGGTTAAATATTAATAAATATGTATCTGTAACTGTCACAGTTTCTTCATTTTATTTTGATAAATTTGCTTCTTTTTTTTTTTTTTTTTTTTTTTTCATCGCCGAGCGAGAAATGTCCCCGGATTTAGTCTTGGAAATCTGGTCACCTTACCACAGTAGCCTAGCATGCTAGCCTCTCCTGACAGCTACATGTGGCTCAGCCACAACAAAATGCAGAGTTGTGTTTAGGTTTAGTCAACGAAAAAATAAACATGAAACATAGAAACAAGTATTGTGGTGTCTGAACACTGTGAATGTTATGCATGTGATGCCAGGAAGACGAGGTGGCCGAGTGGTTAAGGCGATGGACTGCTAATCCATTGTGCTCTGCACGCGTGGGTTCGAATCCCATCCTCGTCGCATTCCACTATCTTTTTTCTTTTTTTTGGCCTAAATCGAGAATAAGATTTTTCCTTATTTTTTATTTGTTTATTTATTTATTTTTAATCATTATTTGGACTCCAACTGTTGGATGTGTGAATGTACGTATGATTTGCGCTAACCAGAGGTTCTATTAGAAGTTATGAAAAGATGCGGCCTGCTCCTGTTCTGGCGTAATGCTTTTTATGACTATTGTAGAAAGTCATATAAAAGTCATATAAAAAACTATATCCACGTCAAACTATATTTTAGAAAACTTTTAACTTTTCCTTCAAAAGCATGTATCAAAATTATCTGCTTTTAGTTCAGCTTGTTAAACGGCGCCCCCTGCAGGCAAAATCTGACTGTCACTGTAATTCCTAACAAAGTCCTAACAAATGACATCACGTCACCACGTAACGTACGCACGGCTTGCACGGATGTTCATGGACAGAGATGTTACCTAGACGCTACTTTGTCGCGTTGTGCAACACACGGAAGTGTTTTATTTGGTGACTACAAATGATTAAATTTGCGCTTTAGATTTCATACGTGAGATTTGTTTATCAATTTGCCTTGATATGAACTATATGCATCATGAGATGAAAGACATTACGGTGTTTTGGAGGAACAAAGATTTTCTATTCTGTTTCTGCTTGGACGTCTCCTTAAAATAAGTGCTTATCAGTTTGAGTTGGTTTGATTAAATGTAGTATTTAGCATTACCACTGTCCTCAGTTTACATTCATCAGGTTTCACTGAGAACATAAACATCAGACGTCACGCTGTGCTCTCCTATTTATTGCAATTCTGAGCATTTCCTGTGGAAACCACAAGAGGGTGCTCACGTATCACAGATAGGTATGGAAAAGCCGTAAACTTTAAAGCTGTACGTTTTTGTTCCAGAAGTTGGTGCGACTGCTGTGAAAAAGAGACAAAATAAAGTTAATAAATATAAGAAGATTTACATATGGGTGTGACATTCTGATGGTGTGATAATATTGACTAAAAAAAGTTTTATATTAAAATAAAACAAAAAAAATTATTATAATTAAGTAGTTTAATTACTTAATTATATAGTTGCTTTCATTTACGCAGAAAATTTCACGTTTTATCTAAACTGCTGCTACAAAAAAAAAACAACATTATTCAAGTTATACAAAAGGTTCTTAATGCATATTTGTTATTTTTATTGTAATACAGTGATTCTTAAAGGAGAAAATGGGTTCATATCTTCCCTCTGCATTCAAATATGAAAATAATGTTTTGGGAATGTAAAT
Source organism: Brachyrhaphis roseni (assembly GCA_903066815.1). Taxonomy (NCBI): domain Eukaryota; kingdom Metazoa; phylum Chordata; class Actinopteri; order Cyprinodontiformes; family Poeciliidae; genus Brachyrhaphis; species Brachyrhaphis roseni. The sequence continues at coordinate 2,156 of CAEFZY010074846.1, forward strand.
ACGTTAAGGTGCAGCATTTTTCTTTTGAAAATTACATTTTTACTGGACCTGACCAAGAACTTTGCCAGCACTGTCAGACAAAAATAAAACATTTTTTTTTATAAACTTCTTAATAGTTTTACTGTCTGTGGTGTCTTAGTTCTTTTAATTGATGGATTCATACGTTTTACAGACAAATCGAGAAACAAAATGAATATTTAAAACAAAAAAAAAACCAACATGAACTCCATCTGACGGAGCAGATGGTGGTGACGAACTGATAAGTAAAAAGAAAACACAGCACTTTGACCAAGAGTCAAAAAACTGATGTTGGGCAAAAATGTCAAACAGCCTCTATTTATATGATGCTATTCTGAAAGAGGCCATATTGTTTACAATATACCAAAGTTAAGCATTTATATCACAAAATTTCATCAACATTTGTAAATTGTCACTAGTGGCGTTGACAATACGGTTGTGACGAACAACTTAGGCGTAAAAAAGAAGAAATAAAAGAATAACATTAGCCTAGCTCTCTTAGCAAAGGAAGATAAAGGAAGTGGTCATGGGGTCCTCAGAATTTCTGATGCCCTCTAATAATGCCTGATTCTCAGGATACAATTTCAATTGAATTTGAAAATACATAAAATGATTTCTAACTCCGTTTATTGATACTCATGAAATTATCTATTTGAATATTTATATTTAGTTGTCATGACATATTATGTTAGTTTTAATTCTTTTAAACTTATAATATATTGAGTTCTGCTCCAGGACTCAATACACCATCACCTACTACATCATTTAAAATAAAAAACACTCAGCAAACACCATGAAAACACACACTGTTGTGGTGCCATTGCCATCTTAGTTTCTTCAGTTATTTGAAGAAGTTATATTTTAAATATATTTTTATTCAAAGTGTGTAATTAATCCAGCAGACATGTTTTGTCCCTCTTCTGAAGAATCAATAAATATACAAACTTATGCAAAAATGCAGAATAAATCTGGCTAAATATAGTAGAAGGTTCAGATGCTGACTGTGCATAATAATGCTGATATTAGCTGAATAATTAGTCAGGCAATTTGCCGAGGTAGCCTGCCTACAGTCAGCTGTTAACATACTCATATTTTTTATTTCATATGATGAATTTGTCTTCCTCTTCTGCATTAAAAAATGTGGAAATAGTCCTATTGTTGCCAGCTGCACTCAGCAATAGGTTGGGGAGGGATAGATCTGTTCCATTTTTTCTTTTCGCTCCTTACACGTAGAGAAAACGTTGGACTCAGCAGCTTCCCCTCTGGTATCTCCAGAACCGTAGGAATGCATTTTATGCAGTTCTGCCTCCTACATCTATTTGCTTGGCGTCTGCTCTCTCTCAAAACACATTTGCTATTTATTAAAGCATCAAACAGACATCCACATCGCACGTCAGGTTTTCACATTCCTCTCTATTTTCAGTTCTGCGGCTCTACGACTCGTTGTCCTCGTCGCGTTGATAGGCTCTGTTTTGGCATCCTTGGTGTTTGTCTCCATGTTTGTCATCTCGGCTCTCGCCAGGATCAGAGGGTCTGCTTACGCCTCCCGTGGCTCCGTACTGAACCCCTTCAAGCCCGGGGGACAGGTGAGTGTTCTCTGCCCGGTCCTTCAAATGATGACCTGTAATCTGTGAGAACGTCAGGAAGACTTACAAGCACTGAAATACAAAAGAATATCCTATGTCTGCTGTAAAATAACTTAAAAATCATTTAAAAGTGTCTGAGTACGTGGGGATAATGGAGCTGAAAACACTATTCTGAGCACAGTCATGCTACCACATGGTGGTGGTAGTGTGATGATGTGGGGGTGCTTTTAGGGTATGTTTTGTAATCATTAACCACCCAACCCTGACAAATGATTGGTTTCCCTGGGGAGGTAATTCAGCAGCAGAGCACAGACTCAGAACAAGCAGTTCCCCTCCAAAACTGTTGGTGGCAGCAGTTGTAAATGCTTACACTGCATATATTTGTAAATGTATGTATTTATTATTTGGTGAAATAAAAAAAAAATTATATAACTTTATGTTATTAAAGCTAAAGTTTAATCAGTAATACTTTTATAACAAATTTATGTCAGATCATGATTTCTTGGTTAATGTTAAGTTGTCATAACAAAGACATTTTGAATAATGTCAACTTTGTATTAAAAGTGTCACAATTTACTGAATGACACTATATGACAACAGTCATAAATATTCATGAAAACTTACTCATGTTCATAACAGGTGTTATGTCATGTTTATGACAGTGTCATGACCGTCTTATTCACAACCCATCAAATAAAGTGTTGCCTTCCGCTGTAACTGCAGGAGACATTTGGTTTTATAAAGTATTAAATCAGGTGAGCTGGATGCAGATTCACTGTTTCACAGCTATGCTCTACTTTGTGTCGGCCTATTGCAAAAAAAATAATAAAATCACGTTGCGTACTGATTAGATTTCAGATATTCCTGAGCTGCAGGTTTACCTTCTGCTCACGGTCATATCGATCTACCGCATATTGATATTTGGCTCCATTCAGCCCCAGAGTGCCGGCCAGTCTCTCTCCAAGGAAATCACAAGCTGGTTTTGGAAAGACAAAAAGCGTCTCGTTAGTCTTCCTGTCATTTGTCCGATGACTTTTGCGGCGCTACATACCCAGCAGTGACATCCTCCCAACTAGAATGGCAACATTCTTGAACGACAGCCGGTTCTGAGTGAAGGAAGACACATCTATCACATGATCTACCACTTTTGACGTCCAAACAGATTTCATCCTCTGAGCAGATTCCCACCCTCCCCTTTGGCTCTTCAAAGGGGGTTCTGTGTGACCTCTGCTCCTCTGCCTCGTCTTCCTCAGAGTCCTCCAGCTCCAGACTTTCACCGCTGGAGAAGTAGACGATCCTCTTCTGCTTTTGCAAAGGTGGACCGCCAAACTCTGTCTCCTGGTCTTGTGGAGAAACCTGACGGATTAGAGAGATTTTTGCATAAGCTTTTATTCCAAACCGAAACACCAAGAGTTGTTCTCACTGATTACACGACTCACTTCCTCCTGGCTGTCTGTGTTCATTCTTCAGGCGATAAGAGGCCTTGTCTTTATGGAGCGGTGTGGAACACCACAGCTGCACTGAGTGCATCCGTCAACGCCGAGTGTCTGTGAAGAAAAACTAACTGCAGGATACCGGATGAGTCCTGAAACCAGAGAGGACAAACAGAGCAAACCTCACTGCCCTGCTGTCAGTTTCCTTCTTATCCCGAGGAGGCCGGGCTTATAGCTGAGGAATGTCACGTCTATTTGCCAAACATTGGAAACCTGCTGTCTGACACACTACGTTTGAGTCACACCCTCTTTTATTCCTCACGGTATAAGAAAAGGACTTAACATGGGGTCATAAAACAATACAAGAGCAGGTTTTGGTTGTTAACATAAACCATCAGCCATTCCACCCTCAGCTGTTGCCGACAGTGAAGGTGATGTCATCAGTTCCACTGTTGCTAAGATCCAGACACATTTGTGGCAATATCTGATGATTTCAGTCATGCCTCACTCTCTGCTGCGCTGCCAACGTCTCAACAGTTTGTCAGCAGAGAAAACAAGACATTGGATATTTACTGAAGGATTCTTACATCTCCAACCAAGACGTCTGCAGGGCAAATCAGATCACTACCTTGTTTTTCTCTGCTCTGAATGTACAATATAGTTCATTAAGTTCAACACAGTTCATATACAAACAGAAAAGCAGCGGTAGACTATTTTTCTCGTCGTTCTACTGACTACTTGTTTTCTTGCTTTTAAAAACCAGCTTGAAATAAATAAAATTAACCCCTTGTCTGCAACTGAGAAATAAATCTATTAGAAACATACTAGAAAGATACTATAATAGTGCACTCTACTGTGGGGGATAGAAGGTAAATCCAGGTAGCATTTTCAGAACAACTGTATGTTACTTTACTGTACTAATATGCATTTAAATGTTATAAAATGTCTCAACCAATATAATTATGAACAAAACTTACATTATGACTCCATTAAGACGTGCAAAGACAACACGTTACAGACGGCAACTTTTCTGACTGATTTAATATCATATGGGTTACATTTTACATGAAGGACACCACATGAGGAAGAGGAGGAGGAAGAAGAGGAAGGTGTTCACACTTCAGCAATGGTGTAGCACCTCATGAAGAATGGATGCGCACAATTAGCACTGGGCCGACTCCCGCGGCGCCTCAAGGAGCTAAATCAGATGCTCCAAGTGGAACAACTACATGTCTAAACCAGCTCAACTTTAAAATCTGCTGAATAAAGTGCAGAGAGGTTCCAATGTGCTATGGGTACATCAGGGTGGGTTAAGTTAGAGAACGGAAGCAGCTTTATACAGTCTATACAACATTCCAGTGGTTTCTAACTTACTGATTTAGATTTCATTGTCAAAGCGGGCAGAGATCGGACAGCTGGGGCGACTCTGGAGAAGCTGCTCTGCAGGAAGATCCAAAACGACTGCAGAGGCAGATTCTGTTGTTTCTGTCTTTTAGAGCCACTCAGGACTACATGATGACCCCGTCTAAAATATACCGTGTCTTTGTGGCATTTATATTTGTAAAGAAAAATGGTAGCATAACACGATAACCATTTGGAGTTAAAACAATTTCTCCTCCTGCTTCGAAATAATTCCCACATTCTCGGTTGTAATATTGTCACCGCCAACACTTTGGAATATTTTGAAACATAGCCAGAAGGAAAATGATAGAAAACACAACCCAAATAAATTAGTAGTAGTTTGCTTATTGCAGGAAGCGGGCATCGATGTTGATCTGCTCTAACAGTACATGCTTCTGTTAGCATGCTAGCTAGTTTTAAAAAGAGTGAGTTTAAACTGTAGGTATAGTTGAATAGAAGATGTTGGCGACTGTTTAATATCAATAACAGACCATCGCCTGTTCAGTTCATACCTACAGAACAGAACAGGGTGCCAGGGTGCTCTTGAGAAGGTCACAAGTAGCTCTTGTGACCTTCTCAAGAGCTACTGAGAAGGTCACATGGTTAGCATCATATGCTGACTTCTAATATCCATCAAAAACATTGTATTTCAGCTGCACTGAACTCTTTGCTATGTGTTAGATTGTCTCCTATAATGTTCAAAAACCAAAGCATATCCAACAGGCTCACATATGTGTTTGAGTTTTGCCACCTCAATGTAATATTTAGCCATATCCAGCAATAGTAGGGTCTCCTTAAAGGAACAGGACATGTAGAAAACAGCTTAATGTCACATACAAAAAAGAAAAACTACAATACATGTGATCTAAATCAAATAAATCATCTACGCCTACAGCTGAAACAAAGTAAATTCACCATCAATACACACAGTCTGGTGTCTCTTGGATTTCTTGTCATTATAACTGATTGGATAATGTCATAGAGGGAAAACCCCTCAGCTCAGATACTCTGTGTTCAGGTAGTGCTCAGAAAGATTGTACGTTTGCTTTTACTCAGTCGGGATAAGTTATACCTGTAGTGATGAACATTCCACACACGTTTCATAGTTGGAGTGCAATACGTGCTTTTCTTCAGGTTGAAATTCTGGATTGTGTTACAGAACCGAACACATAAAACTTGTTTCTCTTCCTGCAGCTCATAGGTCAGGGTGGTTTGGTCTCCCCATCTGTCTCCTATTAACCGGTTTTGGAAAATTCACTGTCTTGGACAGAGTGAGCTGCGTCTGGTAGGAGTTCTAATCCCAAAACAAGCCACAATATTCCCGTTCGACAACACACACGGTAAATACACTCACTGCATGCCTTCAATTCAACTCCAGAGGAAAATCAGATGGGATGGGCTTTTCTTTTCTTTTTCTTGGACTAGAGCTTCAACTTCAATCTTTTGCAGGTTTCAGCACACAGATAGGAGTGGATTGTGGGCCTGCCTAGCATACCATCTGGAGCAGATTTTACATGAGTCAGATTGTTCTGGTAGTGGATCACATCCAAATATAAAGAACATGTTTCAGCATGAATGTAAAATACCATGGATTAATAGTGGGGGAAAAAAAGTGGATGTAGGAAGATAAACAGATGCTGTCTTTATAAACGATGTTTCTTCAACATGGTTGATGTCAAGACGGAGGCTCTAGGAGAGGACACAGCCTGTGTCCTTCTGGGGTTTCAAATCAGGCTCCTTGACCGGCTTCACCTCCTCTTCCTTGGGCTTGGCCTGGTGGGACAGTAGAGCACAGTAAGACATGAACACTGGAGCACGTCAGCTTTTAATGAAAGCTGTTTAGCATGTCTGAATCAAGCCGTATTAGCATAACGTGACTTGAAGCCGCAGTATGAAATTTTACAAAGATGTGTTTTGTACATATTTCTCAAAGCTGTTAATGTCATGACAACATAACGTGAGACAGACGATATGTGAAATAATCCTTGTTGTCCTACTGCCATCTGCAGAAATACACCACTACCAATCAGAGCAAAGAGGAGGATCTTAAAACTGTCAATCAACCTCATGTACACACTTCTTAAGTTGATAATGGCGGAGAAACAACTCATTGTTTATCCACCATCATCAGTGGCTATGCTAACTATCTTTAGCTATTCGTGACAGACTCTGTTGTGTGGAACCAGCTGTAGCGTAGCAGAAAGATGTTGAAAACGAGAATTTGTTTTCAGTCAACTTACCTGGTTAAATAAAAGTTAAATAACTAAAGAAAATAATAAAAAGCACAGAGGAGGGGGTGAATAGCGTCTACATGAGGATGACTGTCAGCTCTAAGACCTTCCTCTTGGCTCTGATTGGTCGTTTCTGACAGAGCTGTATATTTCTGCAGATGGCAGTAGTACGACATGGCAAAGATACAGGAACGCCATTTTTTCTCATCTACTCTCAGGACACAATGACACAGTTTCAACAAATATGCAAAATATATATGTGTGTGTGTGTGTATATATATATATATATATATATATACATTTTTTTTTTTTTTTTTACAAAAGTTTCCTAGTGGACCTTTCAAGACTGAAGAGTTCTAATAATCTTGAAACAAAAACTCCAGCGATGTTTTTATAGACCAGGTATTAGTAGATTACGGCATGGATTCATAAACCGACAGCACACCTTGTCATTTTTGGCTCCCTTGGTGAGGTCAAAGGTGGCGTAGACCTCAGGAGTGCACTGCTCGCTGAGGGGCGGCAGCTCGAAGGGGACCGGTTCCGCCAGACCGTAGCTGGCCTTCAGCTCCAGCTGGGGAGGCTCAGCAGGAACCTTATGGAAGTATCTGTGGAACAACACCCAGAAGAACATTAAATAGACAAAAACTTTGGATTGTTCATGTTCTTCTCACTCAGTTTTGCACTAGCAAGCTGCTAACGTTCAGTCAGCTGCTGTTACAGTGCAGCAGCTGACTGCTGTTAAAACATTAACATTGTGTTTTCAAATGTCTTCAAAGATCTATTGAAGATATTTTAGAAGTTTTGGAGACTTTTATGAGCAAATATTAAGAAAGAATATTGTACCCAAGTTAACATAATTGGATAGTTTAATGGACAATGCTACTGATGTAAGAGGGTTAGGGTTAAAAACAAGTTAATATTTCTACCCACTCTTTTGAACGTGTAAATATACACAGCGGTTCTTTTGTTTGAAATTCTGTTTCTTTGTATATAACGTTTTGTTCTTTTATCGTGCTACATTTAATAAACTCAAACTCAAAAGGTAACAGTGTTCTCTGGTTCATGTCAGACGGAGGTGTTTCAACGACAGACCACCAGAGAGAACTGCAGCTGAGTCAGCATTCAGATGTGTGTGGGTGTGTGTGTGTGTGTGTGTGTGTGTGTGACTCACATGAAGCCGTTCTCTCTCTGGCACTTCTCCAGCGTGGTCTTAATGAGCGCGCCCAGCTTGAGGAAGAACAGCTGCTCTGACGGCTTGGCCGTGGCGCCAGGCCCTTTGGTCTGACGGTACTCTTTACACAGCGCCTCCGCACGGGAGTAACCTGAACACACACTGTGTTAAAACCCACAACATACAGGGAGCACAGCGGGGTCGGGGAGGAAAAGACCTCTCGCAACTCATGACTGGATGTGTACATAACAGGGCAGTATTATGGAAATGTTTTGTTCCCTCTAGAAAAACGTATCCGGAGTGTTGCCTTGATTCTTCCATGCATGTCCTTTAGTCTCTCATGGCAACCATTCAGCTGTGCAAAACATCTGGCTGGACCTAGCACAACTTTCGAGACGGTTTCAGAGCTTCTTCCTCCACAGAGCAGCCCCGCGGCTCCCCACTCAGCTCCTTCAGACTAGCGGCAGCACCAATTATCAAACTCCTTGTGGAACAAGAAGGAGTTCTTAAAGCAACAGCAGCCCAATTTCAAGGTTTTAGATTATGAAGTCAAATATATTTTAAGCCAAATTTGATAAATATAGCAACAGAGTGTAACAGTTACTTAATTTAGATATAAAATGGCACCATGTGCCTGGAAAATATAAATACTGCCCCTTTAAATACACAGTGGCAGGAAACAAGCAGCAAACACACAGGAAGCACCTGTGGCATCACTGGCAGTCATTTGTTCTGACTCAGACATGACAAGTGGAGAGGAAACGCCGCAACATGTAGCTCACTGACACATGACGGCATGTGTAAAGTTACAGCATGACATCACTAAGGTTACAAACAACGTATGCTCTCAATAAAGCATGGTACTAAAGAAGCGCGTACATTTTTCAGCCTCCTGAAGGGATCTTATAGACTCTCCACATTTGTCGCTGGCCAGCAGTGTCTGGCCGTGGTAGCAGAATGCCTGCAAGGGAAAGCAGAAACTGTTGGGACATTTCAAGGTTAAACATGTTTGGGGTTTTTTCCCCATCCAAAGCGAAGCTGCAAATGTGTGTCAGCTTACATAAGCCATGTAGAAGTACTGCTTCAGCTGCAGATACTTCCTCCACTTGCTGCTGCACTCCGGCTCCAGGGTGTTCAGGGTGTGGTCTGCACCGGCGCAGATAAAAACAAGGTTTTACCACAAACTATCAGAGTAATAATAAACCCACAGGATCAAATGTTAGAAACATTTTACACTGCCTAACAATATGGCAGTGTAAAATGCCATATTGCCATTTTTTTTTTTTTTGTCTAAAAGGATGCAAAATATAGCCACAAAGTTGCTAAGTTATCAACAGTGGGGTTGCGATTGGTAACCGCACATGTCAGATGTGCAGATGTCACAGAGTGGGCAGACGACTTACTACAGGAAAATCTTATATGTGAAAAAAATCTGTATTTTTGTTATCTATATTGACTTTGTGTTTTTGCAAAGTGCAAAGAAAATTAACTTAAAACCCCTCTGAGGTGCTGATGTTGTTTTTTAACCTGCTGGTATAAAAACACTGACCAGCTTTTTGATAGAAGTTCGCTGTCTCAAAAGCCAAAGCTGCAATCAGGGAGGCGTTGTGCTTCAGCTCGATGGCTCTGGCAATCGTCACTGGAAAAATGAAACTGAATATTAGATTTTTAAAAGTCAGTTCTGTTTAAAATGATTCAGCACAACACCAAAAACTTACATATTAAAAAATAGAAGAAAAACAAAGATTAGGAAATGAAGAAGAATAAAATGTTGGAATTAAAACTAACGGCATTCACTTCTTTCATCCCCTCACACACTTAAATACTGTGGTTGTTTTTATTCATTTTATGGTCAAACAGATTAGATTAAGTGTTATTTGTTGTTGAAGAAACATTGTGTTATCAAGTTTGAGATGCAGTCCAAGTAATTAAAGGTCAGGTCTATCATCTGTTCATGTGCAGCTTGTGATTTAGTCCAGCAGTACCTTCCTGTGCCTCGGCTTGGCACTGGATGATATACGCGTCCATCACTCTGGGCTCCAGGTCTCGGCCCTTTTCAGCCGGGGTGATGAGGCGGGGAACGTGAACCTCCTATGGGAGAGACACAAAAACAATTTTTTTTTTTATTTACAGCTCATTGATCTGTCACGTGTTCACTTTCAGAAATACGCAGAGTTGGTGCCAAGATCTAGCAGCCAAATGTTGAAGACTAAACTTGCGGTGCATCCGCTTCACCTTGAGAGTTTTGAAGATCCCAGCAGCAACCTTCAGGCTCTTGTGAACGTCCTTGGCTTCGGGCTCTGTTATGCTTTTAGAGAGGCAAACATGGCCGTCAGTATGCTACAAGAATATCCTCGTCATTTTCTGTGTGGTCAGTTGGCATATTTGGACGCAGTACTAACAGGGTGTACCTAATAAAGTAGCCAGCTAGTGAACAGACTGCTTAAGCGACACTTGGCATTAATTTCACTATAAACATCCGAAACTTGCCAATATTAATAATACAGAGTTGCAAAAAATTGTGAACAAGTGATTTTTTTTCTTTTACATGCTAGAAAAGCAACAAAGACACTTACTTTTCCTTCCCAGCTAGTCTTGAGGCAAACTTGGTGTACCAGATGGCTACATTGAAGGCCATAGAGGCCAGCTCAAAGACGGCATCCTGCTGGGCACTAACAGCAGGCCAAAGAGAAACCGGGAGTTAGGATTTCTACAAAACTACAATCTGAACATTATGTCAATGTGTCCACAAGGGGCCTAAAAACCACCACAGCTTCATCAAAAATGCTGTTTGATACCTTGGGATGTTTCCTTGTAAGGTGTCGGTCCACTTAAAGTTCTGGATGAACCTCATCTTGTTCTCCTGTGTGGTTCCATCCAGGGACGAGATGAAGCCTGTTGGTCACGGCACAACAAACACTGAAGACGTTTTGGTAGGTGCAAGTTAAGGAATGAAAGACAAGGGTGCTTGTTGGGTAGCAACTGGCAATTTTGCGTCTCTGCAAATTTTGTGTGTGTTGTGTAGTAACTCGCTTTTCATATGCAAAGGATAACAACCCACATTGACAATAGTCTGCTGTAAGGAAATGGTGTTAGATGAATTAAATAAATAAATACAATCTATCAGAAAATTATCGTGTTTTAAGCAATAAATCAATTAAGCACATAATAAATTAAGACGAGCTAACAGAAATTTTAATTTGCACAATTTATTGTTACGTGCTCTATTTTTCTACCAAAAAATGGATGATAAAAGTCTTCAGTCTGGTGCTTTGGTCTCAAATAGGCCTTGTTTGAAGGACTTGATAATTAATTTTATTTGTTGTTTCTGTTGTTTTCTTTATTTATGTACTTATTTTGGATATTGAAAATGTCTTCCTGGTCCAGTGTTAAATATTTGTTAGAATTTCAAGTTTATTAATCTTTTAGAATGTGTTCTTGCATTGTTATGCCATTATCATTATGCTACTTGAAAATGGTCTCAAAACCATAATATAATTGTTTATGGCAATGACTTCTTGGACAATAATTGTCCAGCAAAGTTTGTTACTGTGACACAGCTATATGAAACTAAAATTACACGATTAGAGTATTTTTACAGTTTCTTACTAAAAAAAACGAAAAGAGAGAGCCAACATGCAACGTTCAGAGGCAAAAACAGTCTTCTGAGCTTATTTCCTTTCAATAACTGTCCGTTTATAGAAAAACGTGCTGATACAACATGTCCGATGTGAGTGTACTTGCATTGCAGCAGAGAGAAGTACGCATCCGAGGCATTCTTCATGATCTCCGGGGTGCAGGTGGAGTCGGTGAACATCTCCAGCAGCCTCGCTCTGGTCGTCCTCAGGTCACTAAACGCATCACACGGACACAGATCAGCTGACGATGTTGTCGCTCAAATACCAACAGACTTTCTTTCCGAGTGAATAACTGACTGAACTTCTCTGTTTGACATCTACAATCAATTGTGACTGAATTGAAATGACTTTAAGTGCCTCAGGAAGACATTTGTTGTGAATTGGCGCAATAGAAATAAACCAGATTAAATTGATTTAAAAACATTTACAAAAACTACTATGAAGCGCCAGAATATCTGTCAATTTCCATAGCGCTATGAAACACCTGCTGTACCAGACATGGGCTGGTCTGAGGCTCACCATGGTATGATAACCTGAAGTAAAAAATAGCACAGCTTGACTGATGATGGTATCATCAGTCAAGCACAACTCTTTTTAAAACAAAAATGCATTACATGATTGATTTCTATGTAGAACAGCTCTCCAGCTAGCATGTTAGCTTACCAGCTGTGGTTTTAAAACAGTGCTATTTCATAAAAGTGATGGATGGCTCTTCTTTAGGTCCCAAACTATGACTGTCTGCTTTTTGCAACTGGAAAGATTTTATCTCATCTTTATACTTGGTAAAAACATAGTCAATGTAATCACCACCTTTCAGCTACCTGAAGTGCTCAGTAACAGGTAGGGGAGGGGCAACAAAGCAATATTCTATGCTCTAAGTGAGAAAAAGTTACTTTTTAAAAAGATGTCTTCTACTGATACCATCCGTTAAATCAACAACACTTTTCATCACATCGGATTATTTACCTTTCAAAATATATTAGGACTATTGTTTTCACTGTCATTTTCCCCTTGACTTCCATCACCAAATGAAGAGGATTCAATTACTTGTGGTTGGGTTTTTTTATTCAAATGATTTCTGGTTAAAACCTCAAGCACCCTTTAACCTCTGGTGCTTTCAGAGCGGACGATGGGGACATTATAAAAGTCTTCCTTATTTTGCGATTCAGCTTAACATTGATGATTGTGTGTGAATTTAATAGTTTCTTTAAAGCTGCAAGTCTCATAAACAGAAACACAGGAGCATCTGAAGACGTCCGTGTTGATATAATGAGAGACAGAAACAGGAAACTGTGAGCTGCTCCTGTTAGAGCGGTTTCGGCCATTACTGAAATGAGCCGTCTGTGTTTACAGGATCGGTACAGTTTGAGCCCTTTGGGTATAAATCTGGATCCTCCCACTTCCTTTCTGAACTGCCCAGCAGGGTGTAGATCGGTCCCCTTGTCTCATGTTTACCACAGTGTTGAGGATAATGTTGGTAATTTGCTACAATGATGCTGGATATGCAATATGCAAACACATAAAATCTGCAACATTAGTAGACAATTGTTGCCTTCTAAAGAAATCCTCACATTAAAGCTGTTATATGTGACTTTTTAAAGAAATATAGATGTTTTTTTGTTTTTTTTACATATTTCCTGAAATTATGACTACATCCTGACAGATTGTTATGAGACAGATCATCTGTAAAAAAGATTTATCTCCTCCACCTCCTTCCGGTGCTACTATTTCCATATGAAGAAATGCACCGCTCCCAACCAAAACCAACCAATCAGAGCCAAGAGGAGGGTCTTAGCGCTGATATTCAACCTTGTGTACTCGCTGCTAAATGTGCTAATGGCAAAGAAACAACTCACTGCAACAGAAAAATTGTTTATCCGCTGTCAAAAGTGGCCTTAGCATTCATGATAGATTTTGCTGACAGGAAAAAACTGCAGCTTAGCAGAGAGCAAACAGGGAAAGGGACGAGGAATGAGCAGCGCCACACAAGATTGTAATTGACAGCAAGCGGCTCCTGGCTCTGAACTGGTTGTTTCTAGTTAGTCGGTGGAGAGGGTAGAGGAGCTCCATTTCTTCACAGACTGTCCGTCTCATACCATACTGTAACAACATGGTGATAGTTTCAACAAATATGTAAAATGTATACACATTTTATCTAACAGTTACACACCGCAGCTTTAAAGCTGTGGCGATGACACGTCCGGAACATGTTGTCCAACCCCAACATGGACCGATACAGCCTGGGAACCGATAAACCATTACGATTTGACACCAATCAAACCTGTCACTTTTTTTCCTGCTAGAAAGACATCCTGTTTATTACTAAATGTTCCCTAATATTTCTATTAACATTTCTAGAATTGCGGTTCTCTTAGTAGCTGTTCCGTTCTTTTTCTAACCTTTGTTCATCTTTTTTTTTTGTCTGTACAATTATTCCCTCTAATATTTTTGAATTAATGTCCCACCACTAACAATTATTACAGTGAACTGATAAACACTTGCATTTTTTTGTTTTGCTTTTTTAACCTGGTAGAAATCTTACTGTTATGTCTGTGTATCAACGTATCCTGCAGTTTTCTGTGGTATTTTTACGGTGGCCGACAGGTGCAAATGCGCAGCAAAAGAGAATACATGCAAACAAAAAAAAGGCACGCGCACAAATTAAATGCGGCAAACAAAAAAGAGAGACACAAACACCCCCGAATGAAATGCAGCAAATAAAAAAGAAAACGCAAACAAAAAAGACAGACGCAAACACCCCCGAATGAAATGCAGCAAACAAAAAGAGTTGAAAACGGAAGTGCTCCAGACTTCAGCAGTTAATTTAGATATTT
>CAEFZY010074848.1:0-54289 GCA_903066815.1 Brachyrhaphis roseni
CGCTGGTTTGTAATCTATTAATAAAGTTTGACTGACCTATCTGACTGTTTTGTTGACATTCCCTTTAGCGCAGCTCCATTTAATGGATGCATAACGTATCCCTAGCCTCTACTGTAGCGTCTATTCTATGCGCCTTATAATGCAGTGCGCCCTATATGTGAAAAGGTTTAAAAATATGCATCCATTGAAGGTGCGCCTTATAATGCGGTGCGCCTTATAGTGCGGAAAATACTGTAGTCTGTGCCCAGATGGAAACTTCAGCAGGCAATATGTACAATGTGTAATTTATTGATAACAGATAATTAATTTGATCATTCTGTTAACTTTTGCTGTGAAGTTCGAATTGTTGATCACTGATATAAAGGAAAGACAGGGGGTGACAAATGAATAAAGCCAGAGAAATATTAAAGATAAACTGATCTGCTGCCAGGCAATAGTGGCAGCTGATGAAATCAGTCATGTTTAACAATTTCTGCTCATCACTTTCAAACCTGTTCAAAATAAAACCCTGTAAAGAAAAGACAAAAAAAGCAAATTAATATGCTTTATAATATTTCTGAAAAAGAAATCTGTGTAACCATGAGCAGCAGTTCTGAAACTAAGAAAGCTATGGATACAATATAGAGGGAATATTGTGCATATTGTGAATATAATTAGCTGACATTTTAGAAAGCTGCATGGAAATGTCAAATGTCATAGAAGGAACATAGCAAAGACTTGTGAGTTAACGAAGGAGACGAGGCATAGTAATTTGTGAATGTGTTATGACAGCAAATGAGAGCAAGTTAAAGCCATTGTTTGCTCATAATGTGTCGGAGCAAACAAATTATGTAATTGTAAAAACATTTAAAGGTACAAAATGGATGAAATCAGTGACATCATCACCTTCTGTAAATGTGTGTGTGAAAGCCATGCAGTTGTATGCAGATTCACATGAGGTTAGTACTTGTAGATGGTTCATTTGAGTTTTCCTCAGCATCTGCAGCATCTGTTGAGACAGAGACAAGAACAAAAGTGATTGGTATACTTTGCCTTCACTTGAATATTGGGAGTCTACCATAAATTTGTTTCTTGAAGTATTACTGAAATATAATATTAAATGTTTTTTTATGTAGTGAACAGTACAATGAAAAAATATTTTTACTCAGGTTTCTTTTTGATTTTTGCTTTTTTGTCTACTGAAATGTTTCAGATGATCAAGCTTTCCAGAAACATCTTGATGATCTGTAGACTGCTGAGACAATGGGAAGGATTTGGTTCTGTGAGAGTTAATGTAAAACTAACAGCATTACAGAAAATAACATCAAACTGACAGTCAAAAATTGTAGTGGCCCTATGAAAGTTAAACTACCTGGATGGATCTGGATAATTTGTGGCAACTGATAAAACCATGAATTCTCTGGTCTACCAGAAAAATCTTGAATCCGCTGTAGCAGACACATGCATTTATGCAGCAGTACGGTGATACCAATCACACAAGCAAGTTCACATCTGAATAGCTCAAAATAACCAAATTCAGGCTTTTGCAGTTTTTTCTTCAAAGGTGATGACACAGAATGACCATAAACTGTTGTGATTCATTGGTCTTTGTGTTAGGATTATAATTTTGATTTTGAGGCATTGTTATTTTGGGATTTTTCTCTCACTAAGTCTTCAGTTATTTATTGGGTAATTAATTCAGTTCAACAGGAAAATCTGCTGTACTCCCATGCTACCAGTTCCTTTCAATTTTTTTTCTCTATGTTTCTTCCTCTGCTTTTGTAAGTTTTTGGACATTTTTCATTAAACACTCTTATTTGCAAATATTCTATCTTTCAACCTGAAAGAAGAAAATGAGGGCAAATACTTATTCATGATATTATATTGGTGGCAAGCTAAGTGTGTGCATGAATGGGTAAATGACTGAATGTAGCGTAAATTTGGGGTCCTCTGGATTTGATGCAGTGCTCTACAAGAACAGGCCATTTACCATTTATTTGCGTTCAAAAAAACAAGATTAATGATAGAAAACCTCGTTTCAGCCTTCTTCTGGCAAGTTTGATCTGATCTTGAAGGATCTGTACCCAGTCTCGTGGTCCAGGCAACTTCTCTATTCTGTGTTCAGTGCAGTATTTCTCTGTGAATACTGGACACAAATTACACAAAAATGTAGAAACAAATTGTGCTTTCTACAGTAACTCCTTTTGTATGTATTTGTCCCTCACCTTTAATAGCACCCACAATGTTCTGGTCCAAGCCCTTACGGTTGTCGTTGAGCCCTCGCTTTCTTTTGCCGTTTGGCAGAGAATTGGCCAAAGTAGCATCATCAAAGAAGGCACACACCTAAAAACACAGTACAGCTTTGGAAAAACAAATATTTTATCATAACAGCTTTTTATATTTTTCACATTTTTTTTTTACATTATTCTAATTATTTAATGGTCAGCATGGCTATTGATATCACATCTTGTGCATTAATAGTAAGTTTCCATGTAAGCTACTGCTACGCATTGTTCTGTGGAAGCTCACAAGAACAAATCTTTAAACCTAAATGACCAACAGTCAGCTAGAAATGCAGGGTCCTTATGAAATAACTTGCTAGTACTTATATGATGATTTGCCCTTAAAGGTAAAACAAATATTTCTAACCATCATGCAGTAATCACTTTTTAATGTTTTGAATTGATTTTATTTTAGGATAAGATTAAAATTGTTCATTAAATTGGATGTCATCGATCACTGGCTAAAATCTTTACTGTTACTCTAACCATATTGCTTTTAAAAATACTTTAGCAGGTAAAGTTTCTGCAGAAAAACTCTCCTTGCATTTGACAAACAGCTTTTGTAACCAAAACATTATTTTTTGCTGAGAAATAAGGCAAGTTACTTTTATGTTTAAGTTAAGCAAGTTATTTTTATGATTGAAACACTTAAAGAAATATTATTGTGTGAGGTTGTCATCAATCATAAAAGGCATAATATTTCCTAATAGTAAGATGTTACTGTTAATCTCAAAAACTATGGATACACACCAGTTTCCGAAACAGCAGGCTGCCAGAGCGTGTATAGTTGACCAAAATAGAGTCTAGCTGGGCCTTTGAGATAAACACATCAAAATCCTCCGCAAGGCGAACGTCAGACTGTCATGGAGTCAACAACAAAATATAAATGCATTCAATATAGCCGTAACTAAAATATCACGAAAATATCTTAATAAGAACATGAATCTGGTATTGCAAAACAGTACAATGAATTTTCTATACCTGCAGCTTATAAACAGCTTTAAAAAATTAGGCTTTAATGTTAGGCTGTATGGAATAAAGGACAGCAAGAAATCTAGAACAGTAAACTCAGACGATCACCTGTTGCTAAGTGCAAGCATTACCTCTAATGCCTGATGTCCACCGAGTGCATTCAGAAGAGGACTGTGTGTGCCAGAGTCTGCTACCGGATCATTCCTAGATGACGGCTCAGAAACATCACAGGAGATCATAGATGAGTCGAGTTTCTCACATTCCTTTTTCTTCGCGGCTTCTGGGGGTGAAGTTTTCAGAGTCGAACCCCTTGGAGAAAAAAGAGCCGTTCTTCCGGTGCCACAGAGACTCAGTGGAGCCACCTTATAAATTGGTCTCCTCTTCTGAGAGATGCGGAGTGGAGAAGAACTCAGGCTGATGTGAGGCTGGCATGATGATTTAGCGTGTTCCTGCCTTTCAAATGTTCCTAAAACAAAAATGGCACATTATGTTTTCATTGTCCCAGTTTCCTATTTCAGTGATATGCACATGTTCTGCTGACCTTTCTGAGTCTGCATCAGCCTCCTCATTGCACGAAGCTCGTGCAATATCGCCTGCAAAGTGCCTTTACAGTTACACATGCAGCAGGGGACTTCTGGCACAGCAGGACGGAGCTCATCTGTTGGAAAGTCAGGAGTGCTCACATTTGTTATTTTTCACTTACTTACATACTTTAACAAATTATGTTCCTATGCACCTGTAACTACAAACATTTAAAAGGGAATAAGTTACATTTCTACAAGATCTTGAAGTCCCTGTTTCTTTTGCATTGCTTTAAAAACTCTACATGCCTCTTTAACTTTTCTACTTTTGTCACATCAGAGTCACAGAATTGGAATTTGAAAGTAGTGCATAATTGTGAGGTGAAAGGTGGATACATGATGTAAACAATAATTTTGTTATGGTGTTAGTGCGCACCACTTTCTAATGCCGCCCAGGACAATTATCCATTTGATCCGTATCAAATACCACCACTTCATGGCATAACTTATTTTTTAAATAAATTAAGCAAATGGATAATTTGAACTGTGTTTGTATTCAGATCCCTTTACCCTGATACCCCTAAATGAAATACATGGTATACAATTACCTCCAGAAATCCCCTAAATACTACACAGAGTTAATCTGACTGTAATTTTTGCTTTATTGTTATAAATACATTAAAAAACTTGCAGAAACAATTGCAGCAATAGCTGGTGCTAGTATAGACTCAGATCAGTTTATAAACTTCTATCTATATAAAAAAAGAAAATTCATAAAAAGCCTATTTTCTTTCCACTTCACAATTATGGGTTACTTAGTATTATTCTGTCACACAAATACCAATACAGTGCATTTAATTTTGAGGTTTCATTGAGATGATGAATGTAAAAAAGTTAAAGGGGTTTGGATGCTTATTTTTTCAAAGCATCACATGTTCATTGATGTTTTTTTCCTCTTTAGAAATCATCTGACACCAAACCTTTTGTTTCACTGGGTTTTATTAAATCCTTTGTGGTGCTGACAGTCCTGGAGCGGGTACTGTACTGGCTGCAGGCTTGACCATTAGGGATTGACGTTGATTCGGATGAGGGTGGAGGCTCTGGGTTTCCTGGAGAGCTCCAGCTTTGGCACTGGCGGTCTTCTGACACAACAGGTAAAATTGGAGGTGTGTGCACACAGTTCAATTGGCTATCCTGGGGCTCTTTTTTTGAACTGTTCTGCTCGACACCCAAACGCTGATAGACTCTGCCAGTCTTGTCACCCAGGAGTCTCATCATTCCAGTGGTTTGTTTCTTGATTTCCATGCTCTCGTCGCCCATCCAAACTACATACAGATGATATGAGGGTGAATATAGTTTGTGGCACCTCCCACAGCAAGATTTCACACGAATGTTCAACTTCAAAATTCTACACTGTTCCATAATCTGTTTAGTCCTGTTTATTTTGATGAGATAATGTTTTTTTTCATTGCAAAACATTCTCCAAGTTTGGGTTTAATAATTTCATAAATCATGGAACAGCAAAACACTGAGATAAAGGGTAATTTAACTTTTGTTTTTTATTGAGGAAACTCTCTGATTGTCATATAGTTAATACAGATCCTTTAAAAATGTGATTTTTGTTAATATTCTAAAAAGTAAACATTTCAGCTCTTTGCTTGGCATTTTAACTGAAACCTAACTTTTAGTCCAATTTAACTCAGTTAAAGGATCTAAAGGCTAAAAACATAAATGTACCAATCAGGATTTTTCTGATGGATGCCAATTTCAGTTTTTCTTTTTTTTATGTATGAAGCGCAGCCTTTATCACAATAGGGAAAAAAATGAGTAAGAAAAAAAATGAACTGAACATAGGTTGATTCATTGGGACATCTATTGATAATAAAAGTAGTAACATGAAGCAGTGATGCAAGACAATTTTCAGACTTGATGTGCTATCTAAGACATATTGTATCTTATTGCATATTGCCCTTTTCTTTATACCTTTATTCTCCCTTTTTATTTTTTTTCATACGTAAATGATGCAATCACATTTCGTACTTTTTAGGTTTTCCAAGTATATAATCTAAAAACATATTTGAAATGATCCGAACCTTGAGGCACGGCAGCATCCTTACTCTGACCATTGGCATCTCTGCAGCTGGAATTTATTCCATATAAAGAGCCGAAATCTAGATATGACAGAAAAGAGTGTTGGTTAAAAAAAAAAAATATGTTAAATAATGTAAAAAACGTAGGAAAACATGTGACTGTAGCTCAATTGAGTCGACGAAGCTTTGCAGATTGATGGAGAGTGAGGAGCAGAACACTCCCTCCTCCCATCCCATGCAGGAACCACCACCTGTAGCATAAAGTAGTTTCTCCATCGAGGTATTCTGGAACTTCCATCCTCAGCAAAAAAAGTGAGCAATTTCGGCTGTAGTTGTCAGATTGCTAATGCGCAACAGATTATCACATATTTTTGCTCTGTCTAGGTGATAATTTATTTAAAGGAAGACAAACGTCATATTGCCTTCTCCTTTTTTCCATTATTTTTGCTTCTGCTTTAATGGTTACATCTTCACGGTCAGGTGTGGGTAAAAATCGATCGACAGATCTGCTGCAATGTCGTGGCCATCGCTTTTGTCTGCGGATGGTCTGTGCTTGGCACCCAGCGCCAGACAAACAGCCAGACAGACAGCACAGCACAGGAGCGCGTCTCGCAGCCTACCTTCATCCGTGACCAGTTTGAAGCTTTGCGACTTTCTTCTCCTCTTCCTTTCCCCAAACTCCATCTTCAGGAGAATAATTCAGAAAATCGAGCAATGGGAAAATCTCTCAATGCCTCCAGCCTATAGGACGCACTCAGCGCAAAAATCTCTGTCCGTCTGCTTTATTAATCAATTATTTTCCTCCTCAGGCTGCGCTTTGGATCCTGACATCGGATGATTCTGTCGTTTTGGACTTAAATCGACCCCTAAAACGCTGTTGTTGAACGTGATCGCCTTTCCCAGCATGACGCTGCTCTTTCCCTTTCGCCATGTAAATACATTAATGACTTTAATATTAAAAATTCGTCGCATATCCCTTTGCGCCACCTGATGGTATGTTTCATTTAGAAGGTCGAGTAACACATTTCACAGTGTGCAGTTTGGAATTTAAACTAAAAGAAGCTCTGACAAATAGATAAATGAATAAATAAATAATATCTGTTATTATTATTATTATTATTATTATTATTACATCTCAATATTATCTTTTCACTTTCACTTTTAAATGTCGGTTTATCAACACTTTATTCTGTTTTATATATTAGGAAAACAACATGTTCAAAGTAATTAAGTTGTTAAAAATTTATAGTGGCAAACAGCACCTGTAAAAAGACTATTAATGTGGCAGTATTCTTTAATTTTTTTTCTTTTTCACCAGAAATTTGAAAGATTTAAGTGTGATTAATGTTACTCAATAACCTTTTTAAATTGTGTAACTATAGGATACAGGGTTGTTGCTTTTTCATTGCAATCATCTGGATAGGATAACACTGTTAAATTGGGTTTTATCTTAAAAGCCTAAATTGCTACACAGCAGGTTTATCGTTCCCTGTACTGAGTTGTTTTTTTTTAAATCTAATAATACATCTAGCACAATTCATCTTGTTTTTCTAATGCTTGAACGAATTTGGTCTTGCTTTTACTGCAACATGTTTAAAGTCTGTGTAAATAATTGCAGCCTTCTGCTTCACAGTGCCTTGTAATAGTACTCTTTTCACAATTTGTCAAGCTTCAACCGAAAACTTTAATTTAATATTTAAAAATTGTAGCATACCATTCCGCAAATCTATTAGGAAAAGTTTAGAAAATAACCAGCCAGATTGGTTAAATACAGTCTGTGAACAAGTGACATTTTGGTTTAAATATTTCAGTATTCAGAATTTAGGAGTAAGGTATAGAGGTTCAGTTATTGTAAATTCCTGCATAAGTTGGAGTTAAATGAAATTACTTAGCCAATTGCAAACAAAGATGCAACAGTTAGATGTAAAATGAAGCAACAGTGAAGTTAAAATAATATTCAAGTTATATGTTAAGAAAACCTGTCTTTATCCTGAAGAAGTTCAGTCTTGATATTTTTATAGTACTCGACTGAAGGTGAAGAAGTTTAGGAAAAGTCATAGAATCAAGAAAGAACATGAGACCTCATCAAGGATGAGATTTGGTTCCCCATATGTAAGTAGCACACACTTAAAATGTTCAACAAACATGTACAGGTTATTGTGAGTTTGTAAAGCGTGTATTATTATATATGTGTTTATTAAATATACACATAGTAGAGGAATATAAGTTAGAAATGTTCTTGAGAATACGAGTAAATATAAAATTAATGAAAGAAAATGACGTCCTTTATTATGATAGAAAATAGTTTCATCCATACTCCCCTTCAGAAGGTGGCGGTAATGCACCTAAAAGCTGCTTCTCAACCGCTGCGAAGCAGGAAGAAGAAGAAGAAGAAGAAGAAGAAGAAGACGAAGACAACGAAGAAGAACATCAAAAAAAAAAAGAAGAAGCTCTCCGTAAAAACAAAATGGATATACTAAAAGCCGAAATAGCAAGAAAGAGGAAACTTCTGGAGGAAAAACAGCTTGTTGATGTGAGTATTAGGAGATGTTAGTATTTTCTAAGTTTAGTTTAATATTAGCCTAGCTTTTGTTAGCTAGCTTATTTCTAGAAAGGTCGTTTTTTTGTCATATCTATCAATACATACCCACCAGTACTTCAATAGGTATCTTACATGTTGTTTTTTAAAAAAAACAAAAAAAACTTTCAAACCCTATACGCTTTAACATAAACTTGTTTCCTAGTATTCACCTATACCAAAATATGATTAGCATTGTTTTGTAACTGTAAAATAGTCTTATCAAAACTACATAGGGTGATACCACGTTAGCTTAGCCTTTATTTGTGTCATAATTATCAAAATTCGCTACTCTGCTGCAATTGCAAATAATATTTATGACTGTATGTAAAGAAATGCAATCATGGGTGTTTTGAAAGATCTATAGTTATCTTTTGTTAGTGTATCATTCAGTTAAAGATTTAACATGAATCAAGTTTCTTAAAATAACTTTTCAATTTTATGTTTTCAAACTGAGCATAACTGTTTCACCTTTAGGCGAAAGAAAACGTTAGTTTGAGAAATGTTCTAATAATATTCAGTGAGCCGAAAATGTCACCATTATAATCTCACTCTACTGTCTGTTTTTGTTATTCTAAGCATAAACTGTGATAGTAAAATAAACACATTTTTTGTGGGTTTTTTTTGTTTGTTGTAAAGTTCTGCAATTGCGACATTTTCTAGTTATTGTCTAATTGCATACAATGAATGTAAATAAAAACGATTAGTTGAGTTGTCTTGACCTCTGTAGGGCTACCCTGTGATGAGCGTTTTCATTTACGCCTGTATGGATAGTCCTTTAAGTAATAAGTAATGATCTTTTTCCAGGAATCCAAAAAATGCTTTAAAAGGTCTGATCTCGTACAGAAGGAAAAAGAGGAGTACTTTAAGAGATGCGGATACAAGGTAAACATTTTAGCATATTTTATGACTGTGTTTTCTCTCACATGCTGACATATCTGAGTAATTTTATCAATTTTGTCTCGAGCATTGCTGTAAAATTCTGCATTACTTACTTAGTGTAAATATTTCTACTTGTGAACAGTGCTGCTATCTCACCAGGTCCCTCTTGAAAAAGAGACTGTAGCTCTCAATGAGGTTTATTATCTGGTTAAATAAAGGTTTTTATTATTATTACATTCTCTAGAAAACAAACTAAGGCCATGAACTTCTGTTCAGGTCTGCATTAGTGTTATGTTCACTGTGTTGTTTTTCTGCAACCTACCTCTGCTGCCTGCACCTGTAGGTTCAGACAGAGACTCCTAAGAGCCAGGTATGGGATTGCTCAGTGAAAGTAGCAAACAGGATGCATGATGAAAGGATAAAAACACTGTGTCCCAAAAGTTTCCTCTTCCTTGGCATCTTCTCTGGATTAAAAGAAACTGTAAATTAGTAATTGTTTTCTGGATGTTTTAATTCAAGACATTCAGTTTTTGTCTAAAATTGTTAAAGTTCCAAAACTATTTGTTAGAAAGTAAGTAGATAAGGGAAGGAAGAAACGAAGCTTAGATGGGACACAGCCTGATTTTGTATTTTAATATGGAATACTGGTTTAAAACAAACAGTTATCTGGTCAAGCTTTGCTTTTATTATGCAAATTATTTTAAAAAGATGGAATTTTAGACCAACTACAAGTGGCCTTAAGAATTATTTGTTATCTTTGTAATCCCTTCAAAATTGTTTCCCCAGAATTCAAAACACAAAACTCATTGTTTTCTTGCTGTAACAGTGAATTATGTTTAGTTTGTATTTTCTTGGGAAACGTCTTCTTACCATTTTATAGTTGGTCTTTTAGACTGTGCACCTGAAATCACAATCTGAAAGGCTGCAATGCATGTGTGCATTAATGCATGATTTGATATCTTCTTTTAGTTTTCATTTTCCCACTTTACACTAAATTTGCTTTAGTTTCAATTTGGCTTTTGAGTGTGCAAACAATGTTTAAATCTGTCATAGTGAAAGTCTTTAATTTTAATATTTGATAAACAATCCATTGCAAATGTTTTCATATCTCCTGAGGTTTTTCACATCATATTATCAACAAATTTCAATGTGTTTTTCTTTGATTTTATGTGAAACACCAATAAAATGTAGAGCAAACAGAAAGGAAAATGAACTAAAGTTTCAGAAATGTTCATAAATAAAAATCTGAAACGTTTACCATGCATTTGTTTTCTATTTTTGCCAGTTTCCACAGACGTATATTGGATATTTATTTATATATTGGATGTATATTCATACCATGACTGGTCCGTTCTGATGCATTCATATCTTGTGATACAAGTCATTCCACAGCTTTATGTTTAGGTTCCTTGTCCTGGAGGTAAAATCTCCTCCATAGTCTTAAATCTATTGTGTTTTATTTCTGTTCTGCTTGCCAGTGGAAGAAGAATATTTCCAAAGCATCAAGCTGCCACTATTATGTTTCCCCATGGGAACAGCATGTTCTGTGGGGTGTGTAGTTCTCTACCATGTTTTGCATGTAAATTAAAAGATACATTTTGCCTCTAGGCTGCTCATTTGATCAGCCTATTAGTTATTATATATTTAGGGGGATCACAGCAAAGAGAGCAAAAAAAAGAGAAAAAACTAACACATTTTGTAAACTGCACATCATTTTTCTTTCTCTTCACAAATATGTATTGTGGGGTTCTGTCACATAAAATATCACTAAATTACATTGAAGTTTGCAAATGTAATGTGACCAATGTGAAAAGCCCAGGGATACCTCTGCGATGCGCTCTGTTGAACTGTTGTGGCTGTGTGAGGTTAATATGCTGAAGTGAATCTGAATTAATCTAGGACAGAGTCTTCATTTGACTTGACATAAAAATAACACTTTTTGCACATATTTGTTAATCAATTTTTTTAAATTAATTAATTTTTTTTGCATTTGTTGCAAGAGAACAATCTTTCCCTATGATGAATTTATCAGTGATACCCAGCGTGATTCAGTAATCAACACATTTCTGTTCATCCATGCTGTCCTGAAGCTCGATAAAGCAGAAGAAAATGAGCCGTCCACTTCAGCTAATCCAGTGTTGGAGCTTGAATTGACAGAGGAGAAGCTGCCAATGACTCTGTCACGACAGGAGGTCAGTCAGTCAGAGTATAGCATAATTTCCTGCCTTTCAGTACTCTTCCCTTTGCATGTTGCAGTTTAAATTTTGGCCGTTGCTCTATTTGTGCAGGTAATTCGACGACTTCGAGAGCGAGGAGAACCAATCCGATTGTTTGGAGAATCTGATTATGACGCTTTTCAGAGACTCCGGAAAATTGAGATCTTAACCCCAGAAGTAAACAAGGTAAAATATTTAGGAAACAGAAGCAGTACCACTATTGTTCTAAAGCTCTAGAAAGCTCCAAAATAACCCCATTCTGTGCTGAGTATTGCATTTATTTTAGATTTGGTCACCACTCTGATGCATTTTTGTTTTTTCACCATGTCCAGGGTTTGAGGAATGACCTGAAAGCTGCCATGGACAAGATCGACCAGCAGTACCTGAATGAGATTGTTGGAGGAACAGAGTCAGGGGATCCAGACACACAGCACGACCTGAAAGTTCATGAAGAAAACACCACCATAGAAGAACTTGAGGTATAATACTTATAAAAGTGTAGGAGGAATAAAATAATTCCAGTCACTGTCTTTCATTCAGATTACATTTTATGAGCTTATGTTTTTCTTATTTATGAATTAATTACTATACAATGTTGTTTTGTTACCCAGAGTTTAAAACAAAACATATTGTCATATTATTCGAATGTGATCATAGGCTCTTGGGACAACCTTGGGCACGGGGGACGACAGTGGAGATCAGGATGTCATTGCCAAATTTTTAAAGGTAAGGCACAAAAAGACTCCCATTTTTATCTAGAGGGAGCTGTTGGATGATATTTCCACAGTTTGATTCACTATATCGTCTTAATCCACCTCCTTAATACATATACAATTGGAATTCAATTATCAATTTAACTTAATTATAAAACTCAGCTGTAGCACATGTTGTAAAGCTCACCTAATCCCTGTCTAAGATCTCTGCTATAGTCCTGGATCTGGATAAATGGGCAAGACTAATGTGCATGAAATTAACACTGTTAATTAATAGACCACATTTTTAAAAAAAAGAAATGTTATCAAACAGTTCACACATAAGGCAATACATGGTTCTGTGCTCATTTATTTAAAAGTGAAGAATTTTTGGGGCAGTTTACAGACAGTTCTAGTTGAGTCTGTCAACTATTTATGTTTTACTTAGCTTTGCTTGGAGTTATATAATGCTGTGACTTTATTTTGAAGTTTGTCTTGTTCTCTCGTTACCACTGTATAAAACACTACTTGTTTTGCATAGTCATGTAAGAAATCTTATTTAAATTGCAACTTAAGCGGTTGTTTTACGTTAGCTATGTTATGTTTTATGCCACATTACCAAGAATATAGCCTTTTTACTGCTTATGTAGCGTTAAAACTTACCTGCTGCTACTGTCTTGATGAGAACTTGTATAGATGTGATAGTCCTAGTGGGTTTAGAGTTGTTTTCAAACAGATTGCACTTGCTGTTGTAGTTTCTTCTTGGTGTTTGGGCCAAAGATCTGAACAGCCGAGAGGACCACGTGAAGCGCAGCGTTCAGGGAAAGCTAGCCAGTGCAACACATTCACAGACTGAGTCTTACCTTGAGCCCCTCTTCAAGAAGCTCAGGAAGAAGGTACTGCTTTTTAAAATAAAATATTGAAATCAGACTCTTACGAGCTTACATGACAGGTGGAATTATTTTTCTGTCTTTATTTTCTTGTGTTTATTTCAGAATTTACCTTCTGACATCAAAGAGTCGATCACAGACATTATTAAGTTCATGTTGGAGAGGGAATATGTTCAGGTAAGTTAGCAGTTCACATTTATTTTGACTACTGTATATGCATGACTGCATGTTTTAACAACCAATTGTTATTGCAGGCTAATGATGCGTACCTACAGATGGCTATTGGTAATGCTCCCTGGCCTATTGGTGTGACCATGGTGGGTATCCATGCCCGTACTGGACGAGAAAAGATCTTCTCCAAACATGTGGCCCATGTTCTTAATGATGAAACACAGAGAAAATATATTCAGGTGAGTAAAGTAATTCCCAAAATGAAGGTATAGGTAAAAAAAATAAAAGGAATAAGAAAGAAACACACTCTTAGAATTTTGTTATATACTTTAAGATAACCTGTCTTAGTAATGACAGCTTCAAGACACTTATATGAGGTTTGTCAGTACTATATGCTGTAAGACTGCATGCATCATGATGTTCCCACCTTTACATTTTGCATAGTATTCTCAGAAACAACCGAGCATGCTGTATGCAATTACATCTAAGGAGTTTATCTTTGGCATTATCTAACCTGTCAGTGTTCTCCTATTATTTCACTGGCTTTTCAAAATCATCTACAGCACAGTTTAAGCAATGTACATTTGCACCATGTTCTATTTTTTCTTTGCAGTAAGTGTCCATGGAGACTGTTGTTTTTTGATTGGATTATTTTATTGATTTCATGGGAAAAAATGCCCCTGCTATTTCTACGTCTTTCTAAAGCTCTCTGTGGGTGCTCCCAGGCTCTTGAACAAGACTTTTGATTAGACTTTTGACAGAAATCTTATAAAAGGCACTTGGTTGTGATTGATTTATTTATTTTAAAGCAGTCATTCGACTCTACTCCACCACTTTTCCTTCCCATGTTGCCAAGTTCTCAACACTTCATGTGCGTTATTTCTGTATGAGGGAGCATAAAGTAAAGAACAGAGATCTCAGACCAGCGCAGAGCAAACTGATTACTTTACAGACAGTTCTAGTCTCAGGTACATACATGAACACTACTGCAAGTTCATCCTGAGGTCTGACTGGCTGTAAGTCAGAGAGATTATGAAACACTCAACATTTTAGACCATTAAAACTCTTCAAGGGCATCGGGCATCAGTTAACATGCTAAACATTAATAATAATACTTGTGGAGAGAAACAAGGTGACATTCATAAGACAAGGTAAAGGACTACTGAATCAACGGTTTACTCACAGCATCTATATTTTGGTTTACTGTTTTTTGTTAAATAAATTCTATAATTATTCAGTTCTGAATATGAATAGAAAGCTATTTTAAGTAAGAATGTCCTGCAGCGATTGGTTCTGAGTGAATCTCAACTCATAAGACCTGTTGTTGTTTACTGTCTTTAAACATTTATAATCTATTTATGTAAGCAGAAGTTGGAATATTGTATTGTTTTGTTAATTAGTTACAGAAATTTAGATTTTCCGCTATTAGAATGACATTCAAAGTGGAAATAAAAAGACTTCTTCAGCTTTGTTTGCATTTGACTACCTGGAGAATCCTTAAAATAATGTGTGCTATGAGCCAAATTATCAGTAAATCATTTCAAAACTGAGAGGAAAATGTTTAAATCAACCCTACACATTTTGCTGCATGAAAACATGGGCAATTATAGCAAAAT
The DNA here is from genome assembly GCA_903066815.1 of Brachyrhaphis roseni. Classification (NCBI taxonomy): domain Eukaryota; kingdom Metazoa; phylum Chordata; class Actinopteri; order Cyprinodontiformes; family Poeciliidae; genus Brachyrhaphis; species Brachyrhaphis roseni. The sequence goes on from CAEFZY010074848.1 coordinate 14,890, forward strand.
GTCAGTTTATAGGAGACTACAGTTGCATATGGCTGTCCCTGGTGACGTGTTGTTAATCTCCTTAGTTAGCTTTATTTTGGGGCAGAATGTTGTAACTCTTGTTAAGACAATATATCTGTTGCTGATATTTTACTGTGCTTTAAAGCTACAGAGTTTTTGCGCACAAAGCACAGCATTCAGTTTTATTTCTTTTAGTGCAGTACCACAGTGTGACCTCGTGTTGGTAAATGTCAGTTTTAAAATAACTCTGATGTTTATCACAGCCTAAAAAAAGCCTTGTTTGGGACATGGTTGTTGAGATTCAGTAACAGATGGCAATCTGCTGTTAACAGTAAACAAGAATACTTGAGCAGAATCATTTTCACTTCCCGGTTTCTCGGTACTCGAATGCATCATGAGTCTAAGCTGAATTTAGGGCTGGATAAAAATAAATAGTTTTGATAATAATTCTGAGCTTCAGCACATAATTGTTTGGAGGAAGGCTTCAGTACAAAAGTGTTACTGATATAAAATAAATCGAGAATGATGATTTAAGCTCATAAATGATTTATTTAGAAATATGTCTTGCTTTATAATAAAATGCAATCAGTTGCTCACTGTCTCTGCATTCCAGGTGAGGGATTGCTCGATGCCTTCAGATGGGTTCCCTTAGAAAACTTTTATCATATTAGCTTAATATGATAAAAGAGCAATTGCTCTATTAATTGATCCAATTAATAGAGCAATTAATAGTATTGCTCTAATAATTGGACATAAGTAGTATATAAGAAATCGAGTTTGATTCTGTGTATCTTAACTGTATAGTTTGTGTTGTAAAGTGTCTTTAGACTGCATTAGTAGTGAATTGGCATAATATAAATAAACTGACTTTAGTTAAAATTGAGTTTTTAACTATTACTTTTTAGTTATTTTTTACTTTATACACTAAAAAAATAACTTTATTATTTAAAGTTAATAAAGTGTATGTATTCTTAGTAAACACAGCATTGCTCGTTCCTTGTTCTGAAAGATTAACAAGGAATCTTCAACATTTTGGTGTCTTTCTTACAGGGTCTGAAGAGGCTAATGACTATCTGCCAGAAACACTTTCCAACTGTTCCGTCAAAGTGTGTGGAGTACAACGCTCTCTAACATGACAATGTGCCTGACATCCGGACAGGAGCCCATTCAGTCAAAATGTTTCCTGTTTGTTTCACACCAGCTCTTTCTTTTTTGCTATGACTGAATAGCAATTGATAAAGAAAATATTTGAGAAACTTTCAGTGTATTTCTTAAGATTATTACCTTTATTGAAAACACATCAGTTAAAACATGATTTGGATCAATAACATATTATGTCAGTTTTAATATGTACCAAACATAAAACATGCTTGTTTAGTATACTTTTTTTTTCCTTTTTTACAATGAGAAGATAGTATGTAAATGTAAATGTTGTGCAAAATATGTTTTCACTTGGACATTTTCATGTGGAAAATAAAACACAAATAGTAACTTGTAAAGCTAAATGAAAGTGGTGTAAGTTTTATTACACTTTGAGATAATAAATTGATATTAAACGTGATGCTTTCTGTTGGTTAATCTCTGTGTACATTTTGAGGAAATACGAAACCCAGTCAGTGTATAACTTCACCTTCTTGGTGAGAGAACAGTTTTGTTTGTATGCACTGCAAATATGATTTTTCGTTTTTGAGTTATGTTTTGATTTCAAATTGCCAAGATTTTCACTTGTCCTTTGCAGCAGAGCTTCTGAATGGGACTATTTTTAGTCACCAATCTCTGTTTAGTCAATATGAACCATGTGACTATAAGAACAATAAAGGACTCTCCACAGCAAGCTGCTCTACTACCTGGGAATTCATGAGTGACACTTTAACTAGATGTAAATATAATTAAAGGACGCTTTTATTTTTTTCAGTTTTTAGGATGACGATGAAAAATTTTATTATTCAAGCAGAAAGTAAATTTTTGCTACGACTGAGTGCTTATGAAAGCCCTTTAGTAGTTCAGACAGTAACATCCGACGTCAAATGCTGACCTTATTACTCTACGTAACCATGGCAATGGGATCTGCTTCTTGTGGTGCTAGTATGTTCTTGGCTGCCTCGGACCACGTCATTGCAGTTACAGTCTGTCAGCTCTGGACACGTAACCAGAGGCTCAACTGGGCAGGTTGACAGCTGGCATTGCAAATACAAGGAGCTGGTGTTGAATTTTTTCTGCTCTTGAGTTGACTCCTTTCCTCAAACTACAGGCGGAACCACATTTCCTTTAGCAGTCACAGTAGATAAGTATTTCACATAAATAAACTGCCTTATCTGAGGTCAGTGCATTCATCTGTGAAGGTTTTTCACCCGGCCTTGACTTAGAGTAAGCTAAATGTTGGGGTTTTTTGTTACTTTTTTTCCCCTAATGTAATCTGTTGTGTCACTGTTATCCATGTTCTAGGTAAAGCCTTGAAATGTCTAATTGAGAGTACAGTTCACTGGAAGATAAAGCATCTCTTTGTTACCTTTCATATCTTGGGAAAGTTGTGCATTGCACACTTTCTTTGTGCAACAAACAGTGGAACTATGTTATTTAAGTAGGAAATATTGAATGAAATCCAAATATTGAGATAACTACAAAAACCAATACACTTTACAGGTATGTTTAGAGATAATATATTGCGATTGCCATATATATAGTTAATTGTTACAGCTGGTTGTCAGAGATTTTCATATATTCATCGTGGGCTTGAATGCCACAGGTTATTGTATTTTTTTCCACAGTAGACAGATAGTGTATACTTTCAATAAATTTTAAAAAAGAAATTGGGTGCCCTATTCAATTTCTTTTTATAGCCCACAAAAGACTAAAAGTATACATAACAGATTATTCATTTCTTCTAATATTTGGTCAAGTCATTTGGCAAATGAGACCTCAATCTATTTTGTAGTCATCAAGTGAGTTCTGGTGTACTTCTAGATCCTCATTTGACTACTTAAACGTATTGTAAAGCTCATTTACATCTGTTGGTTTTATGGCACTGACCAGGCTTTAAGGCATAATAGCAGGTATGAATGTTAAACCTGAATTGAAAGATGTTTCAACAAAATATTTGTTTATGGAGTGCAGCTTTATGCAACTAGGTAAGGGAAGCTTTTAAGTTTCACTCTTTTACATCAAGAAAGAAACAGACATTCAAACTGCAATTACAACACTTTTAAAAGCCTCTATAGAAACACAGTGGGGGATTTATATAAGTATAATAGCAATAAAAATGGGTACATAGTATTTCTAAATGTGTGCTTTTGTGTATTATCAAAACTCAGCTCACTGTTTCACCTTACTGTCTTTATATTATCATTTTCTATTTAATCCAATTTTGTCACATTATTAAGGCATAAAAAAAATCCTTCAGAACTAATTGGAGGCCTAGACCTGGTGTGTTGCCCGCGGCTCTCTGGGTGGATGTGAACAAAACGAACAAAGAGGGTTTGTAATCATTATGTTGTGAGAGTTTAGTATTTTTTTTGTGTGTATCTGATGACCTAAGGTCTGTACCAGACGCTACTGGCACTAAGATGTGGGCAGACTGATCCAAACCTGTTCTCTGATCTTTTTTTGTTCAGGCACAGGAAGCTGCGTTGGGGATCTTCTTGATGCACTTAAATTCAAATCCTCAGGATTCGTGACATTGTCTCAGTAATTATCATGCAACCACATATGTCATGATGAGAAATAAGAGATAAACATGCTGATTTAACTTTTTTCTGTAAGTTCATTCAGATGCTTTACAAATTAACCAACCTTTAGATGAGATTGTGTTAGGCACTCATGTTGTATTTCAAATTAATAAACATCTTTTTACTTGAATTAAAAACAGTTTATGTTAGCATGGTGATCATTAGTGGCATTAAATTACCCCTTAACCATATTTCACATCATGTTTAGGTTCTCTGTTAACGTTTTCTGAAAAAGCCTCATTAGTCTGCCAGCTTGCAGGGGGTTTTTTTCTTCTTTTTTTTTTTAAAAAAACTGCATTTAGAGCTTCGCTACTCTTTTCATGTCAAATGACCAGGCAGTGTGATAGTTGCCAGGCACCTGAGTGGAGGTGAAAAGCAATTACTGGTGGAGGTGTAGTGTGTCACACCAGCATGCCTTCCTTCTTTGTCTATCTCACTCTCGCTTCCTATTCAGATCATTGGCAATGTAAATGGACTTATAAAAACAAGCCCTTTCCAGTCAGACCTTCGAAATATAAAATGTATTAGCAGAGCTTACAGGTCAAGGAAATACTTAAAAGTCAATGAAAGTCACTAGAGAGAGAGACCAGATTTTTTTTAAATAACAACCATAATTAACATTTTAATGTGTGAATTTGGATAATATTTCTTAATGAGACCCACACAAGGGTTGTCCACAGAAATGTCCAAGTACCTATGTGGATGAAGACGGATAGAAAAAGTAAAGCAAATATATAACTGATGATGCATTAACCACAGTGTGTCAATATTCTTAACAGCCACACCTCAAGGGGAAAGAAAAATCTCTTCATACAAATTTGGCCTCGTCTTTTGATTAGGTATCACCATGGCGACATGTCTTCATTGTTACAGCTTCTTGAAATAAGAGCAGATGAAAGTGAAGGTAAATGAAAAGGGAAAACGGCGCTAAGGCTGCAGGCAGGATTAGATGCTGACAATGATTAACAGGGATGGAATGAAATGGAAATCTATATGACGCAGACGGATCCAGGAGAAATGAAAGGAGGGCGAGATGTTTGTCCAAGCATGTCACCATAGTTATCATCATAACCTTTTTTTATTCATTCACCAGTAATTTGAGATAAACTCTGTGAACACTAAAAGTTTCATAAATACCAAAATGCTGAAATATGGTTGAGGACGCTGTCTTCTGTTGCTGCTGTACTAAAGTTGCAGTGGATATGAAACGTTTGTATATCATAGTTTAAAATAATTAGAAACGACAAAATTTTAAAAGCTTCACAAGAGTTGCAGTGCATTATGAAAGTATTCACAGCACTTCACTTTTTCCCACATTTTCCCGTGTTACTGCCTTATTTCTGATTGTTTTAAATTAATCTCTTTTCTCAAAATTCTACACACAAAGTGTAAAACAACTAGATGAAAAAAGAAAATCCTTAATATACAAGGCACAATGCGCCCCGTCTGGAGTCCGGCGATCATTAGAAACATCATGTTTGGAGGTACTGGCTTCACCATGCCAATACCGTTTCCACAATAAAGCATGGTGGTGGAAGCATCATGCTATGGGGATGTTTTGGAGAAGCAGGAACTGGCAGACTAGTCAGGATAGAAGGAAAGATGAATGCAAAGAGTGTCCCAACTGTGAAGATATTTTTGGAATAGCCAACACAACCCCCTCAAAATCTGATCATTTTGAGAACTTTCACAAGATAGAATGGGCAGATGTTCAATCTAAAGCAGCTACCACAAAGACAAAATGCTGAAGTCATAAAATGTCATATTAGCTTATGGGTATACTTATACAGCCAGGTTACAGGAACATATGTTTGCCTCAAAGATTTGTATGCGTTTTTGCATAGCTACACAGGATATATGTTACAGAAAAACAGATAAAATTTTGAAGTCAAAATCTAAGTATCCACTATCTAAGTCAAACATTTAAGGCATTTTAACTTTTTTTTTTTTTTTTTTAGGTTCACAGTAAGTGCATGTGTCTGTCTTAGAGAAAGAGAGTCCTCTCTTGTTTTAGTAACAAGTAAATCAATAATTTCCCACAGAGTAAAGTCAGAGCACATCATTCAGTGTCATGTGTGTGCCCGCGGCATGGTTTAAGCTCCCTTTCTAAAGTCCGAACACCTTCAGGGGGAAAAAAAGAACATTTTTTTTTTCTCCTGCTGACGCTCCCTGGACTCACCTTAATGCCTGGGAGAGAGAGAAAGGGAGCGAGGCAGACGGAGGAAGTCATGCTGCACAGCTGAGAGCAGGTCTGTGTTAGAGCTGCGGCCGCTCGGGTTGTGTGTGCACGGATGCAAAGTCATCTCTTCTCTTGCAATGAATGCCTTAATGTGGACGGCTGGTTAGTCATCTGAAGCCCCCCAGTCAGCCCGTTTCTCCCTCCCTGCGATATGAACGGGCTGCAGCCAGAAAACGCTGGAGTTGGTGGAATCGCGGAAACCGCCGAGGAAAAGTACGGAGCTCTCGCCTTCGACACGGCTCTCAGCACTTTGGTGGTAGTGGCCCTGTACGTGGTGGTGAAAGTCAGCCTCGACGGCTTCAGGCAATGGCGTGCGCGGATCTCGGTGCTCATCGTGGGCTCCGGTCCCGTGGGGCTGACGGCGGCGCTGGTCGCTGTCCGCTCCGGGAAGGTGCTGAAGCTGACCGTGCTGGACGAAAGGTACCGGACCGCGCTGCTCTGCCGGCCCCAGCAGATCGCCCTGGATCCTCGCAGTGTGAAGTTTCTCCTGGGACTCGGAGTGGACTTTGATAACATGGAGGGCTGCTGGCACAATGAGCACTTCTTCACTAGGATAGGCGTGTTTCAGGAGTATCTGCTGAGCATCCTGGAGCAGAAGAGGCAGAAGGTGGAGGTCAAAGTGCAGCTGGGAACTAAGGTTGCTTTTTTACATTTATTTTTTTTAAGTTAGACACAAGCATACGCAAAACCAATGTGATCTAAGTAAATTAATATTGAGAAAAAAAATATAAATTCCACTGTAAAATGAGTTTGAGTGATTTAAATATTAGACATTAAGTTATAATCATCAGAAAGCATATTAGTTTGCTGATGTAACGTTCACTAAAAGTTTCATTATTTAAATATAGCTTTATTCGTCCAAATTTTAATGACAGTTTAAGATTCAGAATTATTCTCATAACCATTGAGAATAACCAGCAGGGAATGGTAGGGCTGCTACTGGGAGTTTAGGTCTAAAAATGTCACCTGAGGAAATTTAAGTCATAAAACATGGAGCCCAAAAAGAAAAAGGGGGTTTGTCTTAAGCATTAATTTTAATTTGTATCTTTAGCCCGTTTACTTACACTACAAAATGCTACAGTCAGATTTCCAAGTATAAAGAGTTAATTTCAGTCAAGATGTATAATAAATAAGAAACTAATTTGTTTTATTTTTTAATAATATGAAGACATATCAGATTAACAATAAAATTTGAATTTAGGTAAATTAATTAACTGCATTTTGAAAACTGATTGGAATTTAACCAATTGTTCCTCAAGCTGTGGAACATGTCTAAATAATATACATATATTGACTAAAGTGTAAAGAAAAAAACTAAACAAATGGCTACATAAGCTTCATTACCTAAATTCAGTTTTCTTCCCATCCTTGTGTTAGCTTATGTTAAAACTCACCAATATAGTCCTCCTGGAAATACACACTAAGTCAATTGTGGTTTACTGTGTCAGTAACAAAACTTAAGTGATTCTCCCTCCATAAAGGCTCTCAGTGGAAGTAGCGTCCTCAGGCTCTTGATCCAGGCAGAACAAAGCTGATATCGACTTAAATCCCTCCACAACTCTGACATGCTTTCTTCTCCAAAAACTTATTTTTAGTTGCTTGTAAGTTGTCATCGCAAACCTTGTCTTCCTATTGATCAGTTTCTCAAATTCACACCGAACGAACCAGGCCCTGAGCAAATCTCTTTCTTGTACTCCACTGTAATCCTAAACTGAAAGAATCCACTCAGCTGAAATCACATGTTATATAAACTGACCTAAAAACAACCCTTTTCAACATTTAGTAGGTCAGTGAAAAGCAAATGACAGAATTAGCTTAAACAAGTCTCCACCCCGACACTTTACGGCATCAAACAAGTGGATTTTGAATGTAATCCTATTTTGGTTCCAAAGGATTTATTTTCCAACAGAAGATTACTTTCTCGTGCATCCAAATCAAATTGCTCAGTGTTTTCTGGCTGCTGAAATTACAGTATTTTTCAGCTCTGCTTCAGCTTTCAATACAGTAGAATGATGAAATAACAAGACACTTACAGCTGCAGCTCAGGTAGCCAACTGAGATAAAAACCGTTAGAGAAGCTGTCATTGCTCAGAGTGAGCAACAATTAGTATGAGTGCAGCGGCTATTTTTGGCCTGCCTTAAAATAACCTTCACTTGTTACAATGGTTAAAACAGTATTCAGACCCCTACATTTTTCACAAGAAAGCTTGCAACAACTTTAGAATATTTTTATTGGGATTTTATGTGATGGACAAGCAAAAAGCAGAGCTTAATTGCGAAGTGGAAAGAAAGGGATTAATGATTTCCAAAGTTATTTACAAATACAAAACAAAATAGTGTAGCATCTATTTCTATTCATCCCTTTTTACTCTAATACGTCTGAAGTTATCGAAATAGTTGCATGTGTGTGATTTGCACAGTAATGTCAGTATAAAATCCAACGTTCTGTGAAGGTCTTAAATGTTTGTTAGAGAAATGGAAAAAAAACAGGATCATGAAAACCAAACCTACCATGTTCTAGAACATTATACCACATTCTGAACATTTCATAATGTATAATTATGAAAGTATGAAGTATATATGCTATAAAGTATAATTAAGACAATAAATGTTCTAAGACATGGCGCAGCTGGAGCAGCTATAGGGAAATGCAGAAGGTTGGAAGGATTGACAGGGCGGGTATTAGCTCTGCTCTCCATGAAATTGGGCCTTTATGAAATGATGGTAAGAACAAAGTGATTGTTAAAAACCCAGATGTGTCACTGAAGATTTGTCACAAGTTGTGTAAAATATGTGGAAACAAGGGTCTGACCAGGTGAGACTAAAATAGGAGATAATTTGGTCCATCTAAACCTCTGTGCTTTCTGGAGAACTATTTCTGCACATCATTCTGAATGCATCATCCCCTCCATCCTCATGCGATGTATCCCAAAAAACTGAGGTTTCTGGTTGCAACCTTACACAATGTGAAAAGGTCAAAGGAGTACGAACAGTTTTTGTACTTTTTGAAGGCATTGTACTTGAGTAGTACATTTTGAATCTTCCATTTTACATGTTTCCAGTACACCTTATTTTAACTTGATTTACTATCTGTCTTATTTTATCGCCCTTTTTAAGTTTGAATGTGTCCTCCCCCCCAAAAATAGAAAGTGTAATCATGCTGAATCTTAGTTTTCTCTCTGGCTTTGGCCTGTAGATTTTCCTTTTTATTTCAGCGTTTGCTCTCATCTCTTTCTTGTGACTCAGTGACCTTTGGAAAATGGAGGACAAGGTCAGCAGGGCTTTCGGTCACAGCAATCTGCGGCTTCTTTCAGAGCTACTGCCAACCCAGCCATTTCGTCTTGATTAGACAAGACAGTGGGCTTGATGACAGATACTTTTACTCTCCCAGCGAATGCTTCAAAGGTCTGAGAATATGTTGGGGGCTGGGGTCTTTTAAATTACCTGTTCAATGTGGTCTAAACAGATTAGACATAGATCTCTTTGGATGTAGGCTATTAAAGTCTCTCCACAACCTTTTTAGTCTCTCTCCCAGCCTGGCTGGCTGTCCTCCAACTTGATTTGGCTGCCTCTTTTTCCTCCTGAACACAGGCAAGAAGCTGGTGAGAGGTTGCAAACATTCACCAGAGAAAATTAATAAATCTCTCAGTTCAAAGGACGTTCTGTTTTTAGGACAAGCTCAACCAATATGTCTCATATAAATAGCTTTCACTGATATATTAAATTAAAATCCACTTGCTTCCTCTTGCAGATGAACAGATAGCAGAACAAGCGAAGTCATATCCGCTAGACAAGCTAAGGGGGAGGAAATGTAAACAAACCACCAGACACAGTATAAATATAATGCATAGAAAAGGAAAGTACATTTTCAGTAAGTAAAATATTGATTTATGTGTGTAATTTTAACATAGCTACATTCTATTTAACTATAATTTTTCAATGTGATCTAATTGTTTGTTCCCATAAATGGGTGATATTATATAGCATCTTGGAATTAGTAGGTTTTTTCTATCATCTGACCAGTTTGTGTCTGGAAAAACATTCGCTTGAGTGAATGTTTGGACTCTTTGTGTATCACTGTGGAGAATTTACAGAAACCTTTTCTACTAGAACTGCTTTGACTCAGCCACGTTGTTTTAGAGTGTTTGCGTTTCGGGTTTCATTTGGGTTTTTATTTTAGTAATTTCTTTGTTGTTACTTTCCGAGAACTTGCCTTATCAACTTATTCTCATCCTCTGCTATTTATGCATTTTGAGTTTTGTTTGTTTCCTTTCTGTTTATAGTGGTCTCAGGATTTCCCTTTTGCTTCTGTGCCACCTGTGTTCATCTCATCTCCTTTTCTCCTCCCCTTCAGCCGGCTAGCTGCAGGTGTAACTCATTTCCTGTTTGCCTCACCTGCAGCGAGTGTCATTGTCTACCTCCTGGTCTGTGTATATATTGTTTTCTGGTTTCATTGTTCTCCACTGTAGGTTAAATTTTTTTGTTTTTGTTTTTCCTGAAATCATGTTTGTTTTACTTCAAATGTTACAGGATACACACATTCTTAATTGAGGTTATCTTTTCTGATATTAGAATTTGTTTGATATTAGATATGTCAATTTCACACAAAAAAAAAATCTTAAGAAATCTTTAAGGAGACAGATGGACCTTTATTGGATTTGTGAAAAGTATTCTTGCTTTCTGTGTTTTAGTTTACGGAGGAATACCTGCAGCGGATTCCGCACAATGACTGGCCTCGAGTCATTGTGGTGGCTGATGGATCGTGTGGAGACTCCTGCTCTGTTTTAGGAATCAGCTCTGACTACATTGTGGAGTCCTGCCATGCCTATGGAGCTAATGCTACCATAGAAAGATCAGACCAGAGACAGGTCAGCAGCCACACTCCGGTTTTTGTTTTTCATAGACATCCATCGGTTTATCCATCTGCTGATTTCAGCTTTTCTAATACCAAGTGGCGGACTGAACTGACCTGTTGTGGAAACAATGGTGCTAAATAAATCCTGTAGATATGCCAGTGCTTACAAATTGGTTAAATGTTCAAACCCAACAACAGTAAAGCATAGGAAACTATGAAAACATAGGGATTATCTTTGAAATAAAAGTAATGAAAAACACAACATAAGCAGGAAATTGCCTGACACCCCCTTCTCCCCCACAATGTTAATGGAAACCATTAAATTATCATAAAATCATCACAATGAGAAAGAAAATTGTATGTGTGCGTTTTACCACATGTACTATGAACCAATAAATATTATGTTCTTGTTTTTGTCAATAATGAACCCTGCTACAAAGAAGGCAGCTTTATTTGCCTTCCTCGCGTGATTGATCTAACCAAACAATGTAACTGGAAACTGTGGCATGCATTGGTGCTAATCTGAAATGCATCTAAAGACTGACATTTTTGACCATTTCTTTTTGCAAAATAACTCTAGCTTAGACAATACTAGATTGAGAGCTTCTGTGAACATCAATTTTTGAATCTCATCGATTCTCAATTAGATTCAGATCCAGAAAAGGCTATGCTAAAGCAGGATCTGAACCAGTAGTGTGCAAACTGTTCTGTCTCATGGGCCAAAAAAGAAATAAATCACAAAACTAAAATCGCAAAAAAGAAAAGCATCCAGTTTTCAAATCTTTTGGGTCAGTTTGGAAAAAATCGAGAAAAACTTTAGTCTATTTCCAGTAATGACAAGATTTGGGTGACTTGCTCTTAAAAAAAAAATCCACAACCTGTAAAAGCGCACACAGGGTCAGTGAAACCCCACTGGACCGCGCACAAAGTAAAAAATGTGGGATCTAAATGACCCTGTCTCTTAAGACTTGGGCGAGTTATAGACATGAAGAAAGTAGTGTGGAAGTATCGTGAAGGTAATCCAACAACCAAACATTATGTATGTAAAAGTGGAAGAAAAAGAATAACAATTAGGAGTTCAACAAGAGTTTAACTGTCTGAATCATCAGATGACTGATGTCAATGAAAGCTAATTGTTCAAATCATATTTCAGTTAATAATAGATCATCCACAGTGACAACAGAAGAATAGGATTATTTTCATTGAAGAAATAAACAGGTTCAGGTTAAACGCTCCAGGCTAAAATGTGTGTAACACGCAAACACAAGCAAGTGTCTCTTGTTGTTTTCATGTAACCATAACCATTCATATCACGTCCGCCTTACTGGCTGTGTGGCTGCCTTTTATTGGCCACTGTTCTCTCTGGCTGCTTCCTGTCGTGATTGAATTGTCCTCCCAGGATATGACCTGGTCCTCCTTACTGTCCATTCTCCCATTGCCACCCAGTTCCCACTCCCCTTCCTCTGCATATCCAGTGGCTGCTCTAAAAGCTGCTTTATGCCTCTCTGCTGTTTTATGTCACTGAAAAGAAAATTTATCAATTTTCTCTTGAGGGAAAATGAGAAGCTACAAGGTTGAACTGCTGAATAAAAAGTGAGCTATTTTTAATCTCTTCTGAAGTGACAGCAGGCCTGCAGACAGAGGTGATGATTTTCAAATGGGTTTGTCTTGCTGGGACTGCAGTTTATGGGCTTGAATTGATATGAATAAGATGAATTAATTACCTGTTTTACTACCTGCAGGTGCCCACACCCGAGATACGTGCACACAGCCTCTATTTTGACCTGTCTGCTTATGGAGTGGAGGCTCTCCGAGAGCACAAGAACCCGACAGCCAAGTCTGCCTTCCACCTGAAGATCTATGGCACCTTCAGAAACCGCTACATGGCCCTCGCCTGTCCCACTTCTGACACCAAAATGGTTCGCTACCTCAGACAGACTGCAAACTCCTCGGTAAGACTTTGTTTTCTGTATGCTGTTGTGAAGACATAGCACTGCATTTAAGATTCATTCTCAGCTTCTTCTTTTTTTCTTGAAGAAATGTACTTTGATTCACTTGTGTGATTGAGTCTCGGTATTCTGTTTACATGGGTTACTATCATGTGTATTCATCTAGCAAAAAGAGCAGCATATAGTTGAATAAGTAGAGAAGAATGTTCTGAGTTGGCACACCTATATTACTGTGGGGCTTTTTCTTCTTTTTTTTTAAAGCCACTTGATTATCCAGTCAAGGTCCTTTGATCAAGCATAGCCTGCAGCTACGGCACACAGAGCAGTGGTAGTTGACTCAGGTACGTAGCAAGACCAACCATGGAGCTCTTGTTGCTATGTGGGTGGCCATTCAGATGCACTGTTACTTGGTAACAGTTGGCTTTGTAAGTACGGGTCGAAGAAGAGCAGAGTTGAACAGAGAAAATAGAGAGAAGAGAGACTTGTCATTCAAAACCCACAGATGCTGTTGAGATGATTCAAAGGCACAGTCACCAGACACTTTTATTTTTTTTTTTATAAAAATGAAGAGGGTGACTAACAGTCAGATCAGCTGTTCACTAATAACTGAGCATCAGCAAGGGTTAGAAGCTATAACACAGTGAAAGATCTGTCTGTCTGTCTGGTGATGTGGAGCAGGAAGAAAGCATCAGTCATCTTAGAGAGCAAATGATTTAACTCCTTCAGTTGAGTAATAGCTGGATGCATGTTTACCCAATATACTGAGTCTACCATTTAGCATTGAAGTAATCAGAGTTTGGTAAGAAAATGCCAAAGTATGGAATATTTGTCTTCCAAAGTCGGTGATGCAACAAGGATATTTCAGATTGTTTTGTCTTCTTTTGTCATTTTAAAGTTTCTCAGTTTATATTTAAACCTAAAATGACTACACAAACATAAAAATAAATAAATCTAACACAGCATTTTTTCAACTTTTAAGATGCTGTCTTGTGAAATTTTTTTTAGCAATGCATTTTTTTTAAAATTCATTGATAAATGAAATCAAAATGTAGCAATGGTGACTTTTGGGACGTCCAAGAGGAAACTTCCAAACTTCCTTTTGTATATTGTTAATTAAAATGTTCCCTGGCACTTTTTGTGTGTGTTTTGCAGATTTATTGAAATTTATTAATTGAACATAAGGACAATGCATGCATTAATGAACAAATTCACAGCATTTATAAATACTTCAGACTGTCCCCTAAGGGTAATTTCAATTATTCAAATTTAAATTCAAATGTCACATTATTTTTACCTTTTTGTCAGGGATCACATTTGAAAAGAGTTTTCAGCTCTAAGTAACCTCCAAATATATCAATATAAAAGACTGATTAGTGGTGCTGTGGTGAAATTAAGATTCTGCCAAAGGCCCTATACAACTATTTTTCCGTTTTCAAAGAATATGTCTTAATATATTTATTATTGCATTTGTCTTATTGGTCAGATCATGAAGAACATTTTCCATGAATCCTTCAACGCCTATAAGACAGACATTGAACCTCGTCTCAACGATGTGACGCTCCACCACATGCAGTGCAGCCGCCGACTCTTTGAGATACAGCTGTCACACAGACGCATCAGCGCCGCCTACATAGAAGGAGAAAACGTTGCCGTCATTGTGGAGGGCGAAGCGGCACGCGTCCTCAACTTCGACACAGGTACAAAGCCAAGATATTAATGTTAAGTATTTTGCTTCAATTCATCCTCTCCAGAGAGAATGTCCTTTTGTATTAATTGCTCTATTATTTTCCATTCACACTTTCATGTCTTTTTGTTTTTACAAAAATATCTATTTATCCACAAATAAACTATAAATAAATAAAATATTTTCCAAGTATAATTATCACATATTTATAGTTTATAGATGCATCTCCGTCTTTAAGAATATGTTTTTTTTATCTTGTTAATTTAAATGTACTTTTATTTGTATGGCTTTCTGCAGATCTTGTGTTTGAATCGTACCTCCCCATCACTTCTGCTCTTAATAAATAACAAAAGAGCGAAGAAAAGACGAGTCTGAACATATCTGTGACAGAATTAGATAAGAAAGGAATCGAACTGAAACTGAATAAATGATTAATGACAATTGAAGGCTAAATTGGTTGTTTTAAAACAAATGCGTTTTCTAAAATTTAGATATATGGTTTATTTGATGAGTTTTACTTTTTAAAAATGTTACATTTTGCTTGGCCATGACAGATGTTTTATTTTTCAGCCCTTTACAAATACATTTATTTTTGATCACTGGAGATTTGCTCCTCCACATTGTGTCAAATTTAAGTATTTCTCTGCCAAAGCATCACTTCTTTACCCAAATATGTGTTGAGATAAATCAGCTGTCTTAATGTCTGCAATTTATATTTTCAAATCTCTCTGATTCATCCTCCAGGGTTTGGGGTTAATCTGGGAATGCGAGGCCTCGAGTCAGTGGGGACCTTCATTTATCAAACAGCCACTGCTGTGGACCAGAATGATATTTTAGAGGCGCTGTCAGCTAAGATGCAGTACTCCAAACAGGTGGCAGAGACCTTCAAGCTGACAGGTCTGACTGAGTCAATGTATGAATGAGGAGGCAGAAGATCCTGCTGTGTACTAAGTGCCACCCAGTGGACAGAAGTGGATCAGAACGTGAAGACGAGGCCTGAAGCCTACACAGTGTTAATCATTTCATTTCAGACTGAGCTTAAAGAGACTGATCCGACAAATAATTGGGAAAATTGGTAAACTTTTTTTGATTTACAGGCAACATATGAAGTTGATGAAAATGAGAAATGCTAAAATTATATTCAGGAAACCAAGGACAGTCATAAAGCTGCAACAAAATATTTTCTGTGGTCTGCGTAGAAGAGATGTTCCACTGTGGATTATTTTCCTATATTTTCCCTCCTTTAAATAGACAATCCATTCACTTGATTTCCAGTTAATTGAAAGTTGTGCACAAGAGCTGCTGGAGAATAATGGACTGTGTTGAAGCATCTTCAGCTGAGAGTGAGAAATAGGGCTATAATTAACAATGATTTAAAAAACAAAAAAAATATGCTAGATCAGATGATGTAAGGCAGCAGCTGTTCCACTCGGGGTTTTCATTGCCTCCTTTGTATCTCTGTTTTTGGCTGCTGATACAGTGACATGATGGTCTTAAGCATTTGAAACTATATCTTTTTTTCCTTGTACATATTTTATATGGACAGAGACAATATGGCCATTATGTGATTTTTTTTTTGTGTGTGCATATTTTCATCCTGATGATGTGAAATGTCTCAGTGATGATGATGATGTAGTTTAAGTGCCAATAAAACTGATGAACTCATGCAGTGACAGTGGATTAAGTGCTGCTTCTATTTATCTTTTTTGTCCTTGAAATAGAAATCAGACGGGTCCAGTAGGAAACCATGTACGTATAATTATGATGCATGATGTGAAAAAGTGATCCATAATGGAAATTCATTCAACTTTTACCTAAAGATGCTTTAGAATACAAGGGCACTCTGAAAAACATATTACAATTTATTGTAAAGCATGGAAGTTTTTAGAATAGACATCAAAGTAAAAATAAGAATAACTAAGAAAAACATTTCCAAAACTGTTTCAGTTATAAATCCATACTCAGCATTTTTATGTTATCCCTTATTTCTTGCTATGATTGGACTGTGGCTCAATGGGTTCTGATCCAGTTTCATCCTGTCACATGTTGATGTTCCACTGGGGAAACACACTTAACTTCTACTGATCTCCGTATGTGTGTGTGAAAGTAAAAGTGGCTGAGGTGTAAACTGCTTTAAATTGTCAGTTTGACCAGAAAGGTCTTATATAAAATCACTCTGTAAAATCTGCAAATGAAATATTAAAATACAAATACATGTGTTTTATCTTGCACAATGCATCCCCGCCTACCTGTACTTAAATTAAAAATTACAGGAAGTTCTTTCTATGTTAATTTTGTGAAGAGAAGTAGAACAAACAAAAGTGTTAAAAAGCCCTGCTCTTCTAAATGCAGTCCTTTATTCCACTTGCTTCTGTTTTCACAGGAAATTTTAAAATGAGCATGAACAAAAGTGTTTGGTATTTATGGATAAGGTAGGTTTAAAGACTTCCAAGGGAGGTGGATTCTTTTAAAATTCAACAGACGAAGATTTAATACTATATGAAAAATGAAAACTAAAGGATAAACAGTAATTAAGAAATTTACGTTCATAGCTAAATTGTAAAATAAAACAAAATTTGGTTAATTTATGTCCTGTTACGTTAATGATTCAGATTAAATCATAGTTTCATCTTCCATCAAGTTCATGTTTTTCTGTTTGAACATGATCTTTCTTTGTTCTACTCTCTAATATGTTTAGAACATTAAAGCTTTACACAGATGACTAAAGTATTAAGTTGCAATTATTTAAAGTTCCTGTACTTTAATGTATTGAACAGAAGGAGTCTGTTTTTCTTTCCTTGGCAAAAATCTTTACCAGCACTAAAGAAGGTGGCGATGCAATTTTGGTTTGGGGAATAATGATGACAACATGATTTAATAACAAAAGGGAATCTTGGATTACCAACACACATGTCATTTGCTACTTTCTAGAATAAAATAAATCATGTTCGGGTTAACGTTGATATTGCATAAAATAAGGATTATTCGTTTTAATTTTGTTCAGTCATTGTATACTGATGTAATTATATTTTAAAGCCACTCTGTAAATAATAGAGGTTTAAATAATGAAACCTGCTGAGATATATTATTACTCTCTGCCAATGTATTTAACCCACAAACCCAACAGACAACTCCAGATCTTCTCCTCAGATCTGTTTCCTCTGACTAATTACAAACATTCCTCCTCTGGCTTGGCCTACCCAAGGTCAATAGTCTGGACCTCTGAACTTGCCCCTGCTGTAGTGTGAGGCCCTTCATTAGATTAAGCACAATAATGAGAAAATCTTTTATCTTTGCATAATTAAAGCTAGGATGAAAGACAACTCAATCAATGATGTGGAGCGACAAGTTCGTAAATGAATTAGATCTGCCAATGAGGGACTTGGTTCCGATCAATTACAAATGTTAAGCAGGAAGTGGATGTGCAGCAGAAAAAGTGAGATGCCTGTAACTGTTCAAAAATTATAATTCATCACAGATATTTACACATAGATTTGACTAAAACTTATTTCTGTCTTTGACTTGTTAAAAACACATAAAACAAAATGCAGCATGTCTAAAACAATCGCTACGTTTAAGTTGGAAGTTGTGTGCCAAATAGCCTTAATTTAATAGCATCAAATAACCACAGGGGGGCAGTGTTGCCCTTCAAAAATCTTTAAAGTTCACTGAAAGTCTGGGGGGAAAAAAGTGGCAAAATGCTAATTCATTTCAAAATGTAATTATTTTTTTTATCAAAACATTTTTTTTCTGATTTCCATTTAGATTTTATGTCACACAGAGAAGAGCTTCTAAACTTTATACTGATATTACATTCACCAGAACAGTTACTGTTTCACAAGATGCCATAAGTTTTCATCTTCTGTACTGCGGATTATTCTTGTGTTTCTTGAAGGGAAAAAAATGAAAGAAGAAAGTTTTCTCTGGGAATGGTGCATCTTCTTTAGAGGCGATGGGAAAGGATGTGAGTACAAGCGAGTATTGATAAGCCTTCAGCTGCTTTCTGACACACCGACAGGAAGTCACTGTCACATTACTCAGATATCGGCATCTTGTCCGATTGCACAGAGAGCTTCTTATGTTTGCTGCCAGCACAAATACATACCAAGTCATGTCCATACACACACACATGCACGCACACACACACAAAGAGAATAGACAGTGCATGGATACAGTGGCACTGAGAAAGAAATGTTAAGCAGCACCTCCATAATTTGTTGAAAAATGCACTCTTCTTACTCAATTACAAATCTTCACTTTACTCTACATTTGTACAGGCTCAGCGTTGTGGGCTGAATCCGCAGCTGGATGTCGACCTGACTAAATCGTCTGCTGAACAATTATCAGTTCCCCTATCAGTTCTGCTCCTATCTGTCCCATCACACTCACAGCCAATTTCCCCAAACTGTCAAAGCTAATAATTGGCCCTCTCTGTCAGGAAGGAAATCAGGCCCGCTGTTTTAACTAAAACACACTTCCCTCATCCCACTCCTCCCCCCAAGCCCCATTCTTCCGCTTCCCGATCCCCCTCTCCCTCCCTGCCTTCCCACTCCTTGCTCTCCTAATACAGTGGAAATCTGTTCTCCTGATAGAACACAGCAACCTCCTCTTCCACCTTGTCTTCATCCTTTCCTCATCAGTCTGTGTGTTTGTGTGTGCAAGGGGTGTACGCCGTGTGACAGTGGTTGCCTCAGGGCCAGGTTTCTGTTGACAGGGACGAGGATCTCTGATTTGAGGGGAGCCGTCACACCAGCGAGTGCAGCTGCCTCCCCGAGTGACACCTCCCTGTTAGTGGGGGAGATGTGGACACGTGTGTCTGTGTGTGTTTTGGCAGTGTTGATGGCAGGCTTGAAGGACTGACTGGCTGCCTACAGTGTTCGGGACAAACAGGGGAAAGTTTCCCTGATGAGCTGACAGGCTCTCATGTTGAACACCGAGCTGGGTCTCTGGCTGGATGTTTTTTTGGGGGAAAGTGCAGAAAAGGTGAAGGCAAGACAGAAGAGGAATGAAAACACGGGCCAAGCAGGTCTGGAGAATGGGAAGAAAAAAAAAGGAGCAAAATGGCACACGAGTCCTAACGTGTCTTGCCTGTGTGCTGCATGTCTGCGTGTGGTTTGTGTGTCTCCAGAGTCTGGGCTGTGTAGATCACCATTCCACCTTATCTAATTTCATTAATGTGATCCCCTGTCCATCCGCTGACGGCTTAATAGCCATTATTTGTGGGTCCCTTCAAATAAAGGCCCGGCAGTAAATTGCAGTCTGAGGAAATCGAGATATAAACGCCACCCTGCATTACTGTATAATATCTTTCCCTTTAATTAACTGAAAGCCATGCTGACATTTATTGGATTGCAAGTTACTTGTTAATGGCAATAAATTGCGAAACAAAAAAAAGAATCATTGCTTATTTTACATCAATAATTTGTGGACCTTTTGCTAATGATTATTCATTACTTGCCTATGGGGACTTCTTTGTTTGGTAAGCTAAAGTGAATGAAGAATATAAAGATTTAAGTGGGCATTGACTGCTTGGTGTTATAGCTCTTGGTAAGGTGTGCTAAAGGCTTTACTCTGCCCCTTCATGCAGGATTTTGCGTTGAATGTATTTGATGTGATTCATTGTTCAGAGATAATCACTTGGGTCAAAGGAATGGTAATTACACAGTGATATTCTAAATGTTTTACATAATTAAAGGTTAGAAATGTAAACGTGAATTCAAGGTGATGATGCAAGGCTGAGTAATTTTGAATTTTTTTATTGGACTTAAGTGCTCTTGTTTCCAAACTATCTAAGTATTAGTCAAATCCTACGTCTATCAAAAATCTTCTCGTGTAATTATGTTCAAAATGCTTTTTCGATTATAATATATAATTTTTTAGACCACAGCTGTGACATGAAAGACAAAGAAGAAGAAACATTGTTTTATAAGTTTTTTGACATGAAAATATGCAATGTGTGATTTGATTTCTGCTTTCTTATGTCAATATTTGTATAATCATCTTCTGCTGCAGTTAAAACTGAAAGTCTTTTGGGGCATGTTTCAGCTTTGAGACTGACATTTTTCATCAATTTTTCTTTGCAAAATGATTCAAGCTCAGTTCATTTAGAAGGGACAACAACTTTCAATTCTTGCCAAACAATATCAGCTGGAGTTAGGTCCAGAAATTGACCAGGACATTCTCACATGTATGATTTGATTTATGATTTGATCTGAGCCACTTCATTGCATCTCTGGCTGTGTTTAGGATTTTTTTCCTACTGGAACCTCTAGCCCCGTCTTGAGACTTTTCCTTCAGGATTGCCCTGAACTGAGCTCATCTCACCTATCATATCAGCTCCAATCAGCTTCCCTGTCTCTGCGTGATGTTGCTGCATCCCCACAGCATGACACTGCCTCTACAACATGTCACTGTGGGGATGGCGTGTTCCAGGTAATGTGCAGTGTTAGTTTTCTGCCACACAAAGCATTTTTCATGTAAGCCAGAAACTGTATTTCTGAAGCAACCAGAGTGGGAGCTGTCAGCAAGATGTTTGGAAATGAAAGAGTTTTTCTTCCATACTAAATGTTTAAGATTTACAGCAAGTTAACATTTTAGGTAACTGATTTATCTGAATGAACATCCCCACATAATACAGCTTAGATAACACAAATATATAACTATTTTCAGGACCCATACTGATATGGCAACTTGATAAAATTCTTATCATTTGCAGTGTAAAAGTATCAATTAATCAATCTTTAGCTATTTCTTTATTTATCTTCTTTAGCTATTACTATTTTTATTCATATTGAGAGCAAAAGAAGCTTTTATATTTCAGATAGAAACAGGAGAAAGTAAAAAAGAGCAGCAATAATAATTTCAAAATGCATAAATTCAATAGTTCTGGTGTTAAACCTAAGATTGCATCTAAAACCTAAATTAATCTCCATTTAATAATCTGTATAAAAGGTCTCATATCATGGAAATAAAACTGAATAAGGAATGTTTAAAAAATTAGTCCTGACAAATATGAAGTCAGAACTTAAAGTACAAGTACATTAAGCTAAAATTGTATTAAATAATAATCATTCAGAGAAAATTCCTTGTGGTGAACTGACCATCTTCCACTGTATGCATCCGTCACTCTGCAGCTACCAGCTTGCTCTTTGGGGGAACATATTCCCTGTCATGGCGGGCACCTGTCAGAGGGGACTGGTGGCTCTCATCAGGCAATGCTACATACTTAGTGCTGGCGTTGATGTGGCGTGGAGAGAATGGAGATCTGACAGCCCTGCCACAAAAATCAGACCCTTCAGAGGTCGGGTAAAGGGATTTGCTCCACTACCAGCCCCCCTTTACCCCTCTTTACACACACACACACACACGCCCGCACACCCAGCTGCACACACAAAGTCAAAAAGAGCAGTCGGTCAGAGTGTATGCATGCAGCTAGGCCCTGTCAGCACAGATCTAGATGATGAGAGGCCGCATGTTGGGAATGATTCGGGAGAAAGGAAATCAAAAGTGGAATGGTGGGAGGAGGACTTGCTCAGCTTGCGTGATGTTACACGAGCTGAAGAGCTATCTCTCGCTCGGCCCAGTGACCCCTCTGACCCTCTGGGGCTCTTGCTCCACGGTAACCATTCCACGTGGCCGTCCTGCCCCTGGGTATTTGCTCTTTCTTCTTCATCATCTGTTGTCTCCCGGTTGCTCATGTGACCAGAGGAAGACTCTCAGAGAGACATCGCTCTCCAGCGATATCACGCCGTGTCCCTCACACAGTTGTCTCAAATGCTTCTTACTCATCCCTTCTGATGCCTCCCATCAACCTGCGAATGAGCAACTTTGACAGGGGGGAAGTGGGAGACGGAGAGAATGAGGGGAGGCAGGAAGAACGAGGGCATTAGAAAGACCTGTTTATTTTGCAAGTCTGACAGAAAACTCCCTGAAATGCTGAGTGGGGATCACATTGAGTAACATAGACTGTGACTTTTTAGGGGAGAAACAACCTGCTTTGGTAAACTTGGAATGACTTTGGAATTATCTGGGCTCTTCTCATATTGTGGGATGTCAGAAGAGAAATGCACTTCAGCAGTTCACAGTTGCTGTATAAAGCAATACAGCGAGCATCTGAAATGACAGGTCCCTCTCCGAATGTCCGCAGTTCAAAATGTCATTTCTGTTTCCCTTTATCTCATTTCCATCTCCACAGCTCTGTGTTTTATGCAGTTAGACACTCCTGGGAAAAATAAGCCTTTCAGACGGTTCACAAAATATTTATTGGCAGCCCGCTAAAGTATTTGTTTGGCAGAGCCAGAAAATACAAAAAGTGTTTTTAGAATTCAATTTAATTCTGTTTAATTTTTACTTGTTGTATATTAAATGTAATTTAACAGATTGTGTATTTTAACTATGGCGTAAATAATAATAAAAAAACTGTCAAACTGAGGAAGTTACTATGTGTTTATTTTCCTATTGTGCAAGTTCTTTCTATAAATATACCTCAATTAAATTAAAGCCTAAAGTATGTCTAAGGCACGTTATAGTTTTTTTCTGTTTAATTAAATATGTATGTATGATTGAGTGTCACTATTTATGTTTATTTCACCATAATCTATAGATGCGTTGACAAGTAGTTCACTCATATAAAATGCAAACTTTCTAAGACTGATGATTATTGTTTTTGTTCTGATTTAATTGTTTTTATGGTGTCAATTTTTTTTAAACTTAATTTATGGATTGACCGAGACTGACAACTCTAATAACTCCTTATAAATGATAACTGATAACTCTGAATATCGCTGAGAAGACAAGATCCCATCTCATCGTAATGTCACAATGTGGTTGAAGAATGATGGACAGAAAGACGTCCACATATGAATGTCTGTTACTGTCTAGTTGTCGATGAAAACCATTTAGATTTTATCAAATAGGTGACTTATTTTAAACATTTGGAAAGGACAGAAGTCATATTTCAACAAATGTAAAAAAGACGAGGACTGCCTGATTTAAAATAGACATCTGATATCACGAGAGACTCACACTAAATGTCCTCAAAACAGTTTGAAAAACATTTACGTTTTAAGAAAGGCTTTTTGAAGAAAAGAAATTAAATTAGTCTGTGTTTTCATTTGCTTTAATTTCCAAATTTTTGCTAAAGTCCTGCTTGATTTTTTCTATCAGATGGACTTCATTTTCTGATTTTTCATTTTCGAAATTAAAGGTGAATATCATGTCTTAGACAAACCACAATTAAGAAATAATCAGCGGGTCTGCGTTTCATGTATTAGAGAAAAATATGATGTACCTTAATATTCTGTAAAAAAAATCACTTCAAAGATTGTGATATTTTTACAATTAATAAAGCTGGAAAGAGTTTCATAAAAACGACTGCTTCTTACATTTTAACTCTCCTTTAATCCAACACTAAACACAAAAAAGAGCATGATGTCAGAGTTTTAAGAAAATAGATTATTGACTATATATGTCTTGAATTGTGAATCAATCAATTGCAAGAAAAATTGTTATTATAATTTTTCTACACTGTTGTCGATGCAGTCTGTGTCTGACACGTAGCAGCTATGGCAGACATTTGGACTCATCATTTAGCTACTAGTACCCTATATTCCTCCAGTTATGGGTGCACAGTGTATAAGAAAAGTAAAAGATTCAAAGTTTAATTGATTAGTTTAAAAACTGCCTTTATCAGTGGAAAGTGGGCTTAATTCGAACCCTGACAGCTTTCAAGCTGGATCGGCTGCATGAGTCAGGTAGAGCTTTTAAACCAGATTTTTCCTCCATGGATCTTTAATTAATCCAGAGTTATCCACACTTCCTTTACATAACATTAGTTCAACCTTCCCTAACACAATGAAATTAAATCTCATCAGCCATCTGGACAGTGCATTTACAAAATGATCTGGGGAAATTAGAGTAGAGCTCGGTGTGTCCAACAAATTGACCTGCATTATCTCTAACCAGAGTGTGACGCTTTGTCTGAACCTAATCTCTGCAGTATTAGAAGAGTTTTCAATTAGCAGAGTTAACTGAAACAACCTCGAAACATGTTGTCAGTGCATGAGGCTGAGGTGTGAGTGGTTTCTGTGTGCAGTGGCTTTTGTGTTTTGTATTATTTGCCTCCTCTGCTGTGTGGCTCTGACTGTGAGTCTGACACCCTGTTTTGTCAGCTGTCTGCAAGTAACTCTGCCTTTAATGTCTGTGCAGGTGTTTGAGCTAACAGATGTGTAACATTTAAGGACAGGAAATGTATACAAGTTAATGGATAGCAATAAACAGATGCTCTCCTGAAAAAAATACATTAATTATTTTCTTTGGTCACAGCTAAAGAATAAAGTGTGCACTCCCTGAAGGGACGAAGCCCCTGGCCGAGTGCCAGTCGCAAGTTGTCAGTGGTGTGTGAGGTGAGTGCTGTCTGCAGTGGTACTTTGTCATCATGGAGTGTGTATGCTTGTCTGGGTGCGTGTATGTGTGTGTATGTGTGAATGAGCGTCTTGGACTCCGACTTCAGCAACATCACAGATCCTGCCTAAGCTGAAGTCCCGGGGGTTGTGTCACTGTGTCACTGGACCAGACCCTCTTTGTTTCCTCTTCCAGCAAATATCTATAGCTTCGTGGTCACTTGTTCATAGTCAAACCTCGTGGGTCCTTTCCTTGACTGTGCATTCAAAGAAGCACACACATACATGGAGAAGTGTCATACTTTGCTTGTACATATGTGTCAGAGACCTTTTTTTTTTCTAGGTGAAACCTGGCTGGATAAAATCACCTGCACCTGTTGAAGGCAAGCAGAAATATTTTTAATCATTCAAAAAATGATCCATTGTCTACTTTCAGTTGTCACCAATGTCCGATGCACAGTTTATACTCAATAGACAATCTGAAAGGTGAATGACAG
The DNA here is from genome assembly GCA_903066815.1 of Brachyrhaphis roseni. Taxonomy (NCBI): domain Eukaryota; kingdom Metazoa; phylum Chordata; class Actinopteri; order Cyprinodontiformes; family Poeciliidae; genus Brachyrhaphis; species Brachyrhaphis roseni. Next base: position 40,239 of record CAEFZY010074848.1, read on the forward strand.
GAGATGTCAGCATCTTAGTTTACAAAATGACTTAAATGCATTCCCCAAAAAGTGCATCATTGTGTCTCTGGGGGCAGACGGAAGACCTCAAGAAAACTCACACATACATGTGCACAATACCCAAACTTTGTATAGCAACCCTCCAGAGCCTAAATTTGGTTCTTGTGCAGTCACTGCATAATCTTTGTAAATCTCCTCAGACTGGGGTAGACTGAGGATATTTATTTAGCTTTTATGCGCTTGAGAGATGGTAATCAAAATATCTTCATATATGCAGGAATAGTAGAAATCTTTTTATGGACAAATGTTTTAAAACAGCAAAAAAAAAAAATTATGTTAAACCTTCAGGTTTTGCTATTTACATTTTTAAACTCAATCTCATTGTCAAGAAATGCAGGACCACTCTACACGTCCTGACCAAAAATCAGGTTCCCATCGAAACCTCTGGTGTATCTCTGACAGGCACAGCACTGAAAGCTACTCAGTAGATTTCCCACAAGATATCAATTAAAAATTGAGTGAAACAGGTGCTAAACTTCCCACCTCTCATTAATTATTGGTGCTTAATTTCATAGTCTTGGATGTGGTTGTACCACACCCTCTTTGTAGAGAGCACACACATGCACACCAAACAGTTTGAGCCATAAACCCCTTTCTGCCAGCGGCTGATGCATAGCACCCTGTTGACACACAGTAACAGTGATATATACCAGTGGATGAATCTCTAATTAAGCTTTGGCAGGGACTCCACAGTTACTTAGTGCCACACTTCATTATGTGCACACACCCTTGTTCCGAAGCTGGAGACTAGCGTTGATTTAAGGTAACACAGTCAACCACCTTGCAGCACTGTGATTATTTGCTTTCTTTAGAAGCTTTTCTGTTGTTTGTGGACTTTAGTTTTCAGTTAAAAAAAGAGAAGTGTGTGAAGCTTTGGAAAAATAACAGCATTTAAACTTTATTTATATATAGACATGTATTTTATTGACATTTTACATTTGAAACAGTTACACAGCAGTGCATAAAGTGAAGGGACATGAAAAATTGCCTGTTTTTGTGTATGTGCATTTCCATTCACCCCCCTTTACTTTGATAGCTCTGAATAAAATTGAATCCATCATCCGAAAACAGAGACAGTATGATTGAACCACAGACTAACCAAGTCACAGCTGTACACATAAAATATCATGCAAAGAGAATATTCATCCGAGAAGCAACTTGGAGTCTCATGATAACAGCAGAGATCCGTAGATCAGATTAGAGAATCTGTCGACATGAGAACTAGTGTTGGTGCGAGCCACAACTCTGCCAATGGCCAATGTTTTTTATCCAGTTTGCAAGAAACCATATAGGACCTTTAAAATATGTGGAAGAAGGAGTTCTTCCTTCAAACCAAAATTAAATGTTTTGACGCAGTGTGACATGATTGAAACATATCACAACAAAGTTGTGATCTAAATCTGAGACTTTTTTACAATACTTTAAATTTGCTGTTCATAGATGCTGTCGTCCAATCTGACTGCAAACTATTTGAGATGAAGAATGGACAAAATTATCAGTTGTACAAAGAGTGTAAAGCCAAGGAGCTCTAACAGGAGTAATAGATTGAAAAAGCTCTGCAAAATATTGAATCGATGGGGTTGAATTTAAATGCAGGTCGTCCATTTCTGATCATTATCAGATATTTTATGTTAGTTTGTCACCCAAAAAAGTCACATTGCAGTACATTGCGGTTGTGATTGTAACAAGACCAAATGTAAGAGTTATGCAGGGCTCCGTAATAAACCGATGTGAAACAGTAAGTTATTTGTAATGTTTTTTGTGATGTTCAATAAGACAGAGCCAGCAAAAAGTGCAGACCAGGCAGACTGTCATATTTTAGGCTTCCTCTGGAAGGAAAACCTCGCCATCCAATTTGCAGCAACTGAGAAAAGGTCTAACTGTCTAATAGAATATACACAGAGCAGCATTATAAAACAGCTTCTGCTCTTGGGTGCCTCAGCCAATCAACGAGCTGTGTTACATCCGACCGCTACATGTGCTATGACAAGGAGAGGTCAAGAGCCCTGACCTCTGATGATGGCTAAGGTGACAGATGTCATGTCAGGTTTGTAATGGCTTTGTTTTAATGACGAAGTGAATCACTGCTTGTACATACCCAGCGTCAGTGGTGAGCACGCGCGGGATCGCTGTCACTCAGTTTTGAATTCTCTCTGACGCAATGTACTGTAACAACTTCTGATCTGTCTGTCACTCAAAATAACAATGTCCCGACGCCCTGCCTGAGATCTAATTGCACAAAGACAGGCGACTTTCTGCAATTAGATAGTAAAATCGCATCTGGTGTGGGGAACCTCTGCACATTGTAACCATTTACAAAGATTGAAAAAGTGTACTTTAGTACCACTGATCCGTTGTTATTTATTGTTTTCTTCATAGTGCAACTTTTCCACAATTGTCTGTGTCAAAGTTTTTGCAAAGTTTTTGCATCCGACAAAGCTGTATTATTCGTACCAATGTGTATGTCCGTGCTACTATTCTTAATTCTCTCTCTCTCTTTTTATTTTGCTTCAGGCCCTTTTCTTCCCCAACCATTATCTGTTTTTACATCATTGTTAGACCAGAGCAGAGGCCTCCATGAGTCTACAACACATGAAAAAAAATGAAACAAGTAGTACAAATGAATCACAGGAGGTGTAAAATTCTTTAAGAAGTGTTAAATGCTGAATTGTGTTAAATTACAACCAAAGAAAGAGACTCTCTACAGAATTAGTGCTTAATTAGGTCTTAATTAGCATAATTATGCATGCTAACAGAGTCTCGACAGAATAGCAGTTGTCAGGAGGCTTGAACCATCTGTAACAGCTGAGAATTAATACATCATCTTTTATATCCAGCAACACTGTACCTCTTCTATCTCAAAGTGCTTTTCATTAATCAATTTTCCTTTTATTGGACATGAAATTTGGCGTTTTTCATTACGTGCCATTATACCACTCCCCTTCCTGCGATAACAGTTCTAATTAGGCCTCAAGTGTATCCTTAAACACAAATATTCAACTAGAAAGACACATAGAGGGATTCACAGTAAACACACATACCCGATGGCCACAACTGTCAGCAGTTTATGTCGATTGCATTTAACATGGGTAACTTGGACAGTTTCTGTTGCAGGTAGACAAGGCAAAGGCATGAAAGAGGGTGGGGAGGACTGGCAATGAGAGGAGATGAGACAGATAGGGAGCTGAAAGAAAGAGAAGGTGGTTGGAAATCAATGAGAAGTCTTGAACTTAGGAGACCCTTTTCATGTTTGGTAATCAGCTAAGAGTATCTGTATAACCTCTCGTAGCCAAAGAGGGAAAAGGACAGAGGAGAGAAACACCAGGCTGTATAGGAGTACTGGTGTGGTTCAGATAGAGAGTTATGATAACAATTTTAGGGTTTACCAAGTGTTATTTAAAGCTCACTCTCATGAACTTAATTTGCCTTTTTGTACAAGTCATTTCCCTAGTGCAATCTGTAATAATAGCCTTATATACATTATCCACTATTGCATTAAGCATGCACAGTAAAGTTCAGCATGTTTTCATTTATTATTTTTTTAATTTTTGTGAAGTAGATTGGACCAGTTGTTATACTGTTATAAGTTGGGGATAGACACCTTGAGCTTGAACAGTCAGATATTGTAATCTTGTCAACTAAAAAGACAAAGTAATCGCATTCAGATAAACAACAAACAAAAAGTTTTTGAATGACTATTACAACTGGGTTCAGCATGGATTGGTGAAATTTGTTACTCTATTTTTTCTGACTCCATTGTTTAAGAGGCCTATGAAAACAACTTTGATCGCACCGGTCCTGGACCCGCTTTAGTTGTAGTATGACCGTTTTCATTTCCTTTTTTGCCAAGTTGCATGACTAAGCTATCAGTACTTCTCCACTTTATGCTGCCACTACAATCGTGAACCATCACAATCTTATCATGGAGGTTTTATATACGTGCAATGATTAGGGAACTCTCATGCTTCAACAAACATAATGCGGAGAGTTGTTGATGTACACCAGAAGAGCTCTCCTAAACCCTGCAGAGATCACCCACTTTCTAGCTGATTATTAATGTCACAGTTCAATCTTAGTGAGCAGAGGGCTCAAACCACTGAAGAGAACTAGAAGTCTGTATGTGTTTGACATTTCCAGATGCTATGTCTTATTGTTCTTAGTCTATTTACATTAGCAGAGGAAAGATTGGACCATCATTTATGGAAATGAAGAAAATAATTCTACTCAACAAGTCCTCTGATGTAAATATGTACTCCCAATTTCTTGTATTTTAGAGTAAAATGGCTATTACATTTTTTATTACAGTCTCTGGGAATCTCCAGTCAAAAATCACTAAACTGTATTTGCCAGTTGAAATATGAAGATATTTACTTTTTATTTACTTCAAAGTATTTGTTAAAAAAAAATTAACTTGATGTTTAATTCTTATTTGGGAATTAACTTTCAAGAGATTGCTTTAATTATCATAAACAAAATTGTACCTCCGAACCTTGTTTTACATTTGATTTGCTGTCTTCTTTGTTAACATTCAAATTGGCCAACAAGTAATTCTGATGTCTTTTCTTGTTGTATTTCCACCTCTACCCTCTTTCTGTCCCAGAAATCAATGTCTTGATGGATAACAAGCATGGCACATCTCACCTTCCTCTTTAGGGAAGGGTGACAGAATCACTCCCAGTGCTGCCATTTCCATCTACCAGCCCTACAACACACATTGACACACACCAAGGTGTGGTCAGTGCACATACACAGCATAGCTCCAATCTATAAGAGCCCTGAGCCTTAGGCGACCTTGAGACACTCCCCTCTTTCTGGCCTTGCCGAAAGCCAAGCCTGTCTTCCTGTCTCTGTAAGGGTTGAGCACATTTATTTCATAAAAGAATATCCGAGGCAACTCCCCCTAAACTCACTGACACAAAACCTGTCTCAGTGATGTACATGCTAATTCCCTTCATATGGTATTGTGGGAGTCAAATACTTGAACAAGGTCTGTCCCACTCAAACTCTCCTCTCTCCCACCTTCCTCCTTCCTCTCCCAGGCCCACAGGGACATTAGCATTATCGATGAGCTCACCCCGTCACCTCAGACACAAGCTCTTAAAAGAGAATAATTTCATGCAAATGAGATATTGATGAGCTAATGATTAATTGGTTGCCAGACTGCGTTAATATGCAATAGCTGTCGTGTAATATGCATTTCTAATGACTCTGTCTCAGTGTGTTCAAACAAATGGGCGACTTTGATCATTGGGGTACTCAGAGGCTTTCCTGCATGTTAGCTCGGGGATAAAGCTTTGCCTCAGGGGTTTGTGCAAGCTATCATGGGAATGTAACCACAGAGAAAGAGGAAGTTTCTCTCCTAATGTGTGTGAGCTTATTTTAAACTTTGAAATAGGCTTTGGAAGAAATATTTTGCTCCAGAAGATGTTTGACATAAAATGTTCAGTGCTGCTCTTAAATATCTATTAGTACGGCTAGTCAAAAATGGCATCATATATATTACATCACAAAACCTTCAGAAATAGTTCAAAATTGACCTTTCACTGTTCTCCAGAGGAGCTAAATTTAAAATGGATGTTCTGAAATAATGAGTTTGAGAAGCTTATCATAAAACACGGAATGAGATATTAGTTTGAACTGCAGGGTGCAGGGGGAAGTAAGTGAATTGTTTTATATGGCACCATTTAAGATAAAAATTACAAGGACCTGTACAGTAAAATAACATTACCCAAAGATAACATACATTCGATTGAACTAAAATCAAATGTGCCCACACATGTTAGAAAACAAACTTCCTCTTTTCGTGTTGTTGCTTAGACAAGGCCAAATTGAAAACAGATAAAATCGTATAAGTTACAATGGTGGCGAATGGCAGTCCATATAGATGGCTCTTCCGCTGCCAAAGTTTAGAGATCACAACTGCAAAAGCACTTGAGCATCTTGTCAAAAGCGCTAAGCTTTATTTATAACAAGTTGAGAGTGAACAATACTTTACTGAGGCAGATAAAAATGATCTATGTGAGAGGACATAAAAATGTTTTGGAAATGATAGCTTTCAGTTTGCCAGTATTCAATGTCAATGTCAATGTCAAATTTATTTATATAGCACTTTAAAAACAGGTGTAAAACTGCACCAAAGTGCTGTACAAGAACGACAACAATACAAATTGATAAAAACCGAGTATCAAAACACTACTTCAAATAAAAGCCAAAGAATAAAAATGAGTTTTGAGGAGCGATTTAAAATGATCCAGGCTGTGGGCAGATCTAATCTGGAAAGGTAGATTATTCCATACAATAGGAGCAACAGCAGAAAAAGCCCAGTCTCCTTTCCTCTTAAGTCGGGTCCGAAGAACTGTCAGTAATAGCTGATTGTTTGATCGTAGGGTTCTAGACATAGACTGAAATTTTAAAAGGTCCTGAAGATAAGGGGGAGCTAACCCATTTAAAACTTTATAAATTAATAAAAGAATCTTAAAATCTTCCTTGACGATGTGTAAAAAACAAACTCATATTTCCAGGAATCTCGGGAATGAAGGTATCAGGTGCATAAATACGAAGGTCAGTTTCATCTGGAGGAAAGTAAAGAACAACCAGGAGTTCTTTTGCAATTCAGAAAATTATTCAGTTTTGAAACCGTGGAAAGACACTGAGATTTAAAAGTAGTAAAATACTGAATAACATCAACATAGCAATACTGTAAAGTTATAGGGCTTGTCTTTGAGAGTGTCACAAAAATATCTTGCATCTCAACTCCAACCCTGTGAACTCAAAACTTCCACTGGTCTCCAAAGAACTTGGCTACAAGAGCCCTGTGGAGAATATTGCACTTCTCCCAGGCTGTGGGCCATATTCAACCATGCAAGCCTAAATAATAAACCACTATAATCCCAAAAAAGAAGTTCAAAATAGTCACAATGTTGCATTGTTATGAGGAAGCCTTATGCACCTCAAAACTCTGCAGGGAGAATTTACAATAAGACTGATTTTTAATGGCATGGTGCCAGGTTAGAATAGTATGACTAAAACCCTACTTATAAAAATCCCCAGTTGTAATGTGATAACATTATTGACTAAACCTTGCCTACATCTCTTCATCAAACCCTGGGAATCCACTGAAATGCGGGAAGCTTTCTATATTTTCTTGGTGCATACATTTAATTCATTTAAACTGAATCCACATTTTGATAAGTAATTCAAATGATAAAACAGATGTAAAAAAGAACAAACAAACAAAAAAAAACAAAGAAAAGACAATATTAGTGATGTTCTGTCTGATCAAGGTCAGACTTGTGGTAATGGAATTTCTCCATTTCTCTTGCGGCTTCCAAGTTTAGAAATGTGAAACTTTTACTGAATTTGTAAGTTTACTGTATGTTGGAATTGGAGATTTTTAGCTTTGCCATAACAAGTGACATGATAGCTGCTGAGCAAAATTATGCCAGGTCAATTTAGGGTATCTTCCATTCTGTGTGTAGAGGTGCATGCCGGTGTGTGTGTGTGTGTGTGTGTGTGTGTGTAAGTAACAATGAGTAGGTCTAATCAGACTGACTGCAGTTGTGCTTGGGGGCATGGATCTATCCAATTGCCATTCAGCGTCTCCACCTGTCTGTCCTTCTGTTTGTCGGGGACAAGTGCAGAAATGGTGTGCAGGCAAGTCTCCAGCAGCGTTTACAGCCAGGCTTCGAGATTTGGTAATGTGGTTGATATTGGGCCTGCAGACAGGCGGGTGGCGATACAGAAAAGAACAGGCAATGGAGCACTCAGGCCTGTGGCCTGACCTGTCAACAGAGTTTGTCCTGCTGACACCTGCAAGTGTGTGCGCGTGTGTCTGTGTGTGTGTGTCCAGAGTGGCACTTGATGGCTGCCAGTCACATAACTAATCTCCCATCACCAGGGTGGCAAGGGAGTATTCTGTTTCCCTGGCTTGTGCTTATTTAATCATAAAATGTCCAATGATGCTACCTACATCGTTATCTGTAAACAACCCAGAATTTTAAGTTGTTAGTGTGTATGTGAGAGTGTTTGTAACAGCCAGGGACATGCTGTAATAATGGTGTTAGGTTGAGCTCATCATGCTCAAACTTAGAGTCCTAACCTGCTGATATATATTAGAAGAAAATTGTGACCTAACTCAAAAACACTTAGACCCAAAAAGTGGTTATTCCGTCTTTCAGCAGGCATGCTTTCGTAAGAAGTGCACGCTTTTAGAGAATGTGTGGCCGTCTGCGGAAAAGATGTTTGAGTTTTATGTGTGTGAGTAATTTCTATATAGTTTATCCACTTTTTCCACTCAGTGTATCGCTGTCAGTCACAGAGAATGGCTTTCAGATGGTCCTTCCTGTCTAAATGTTTTTTTCATTTTTTAAATCATGTTAGATTTCAGGCTAAATAGGAAAAAAAATCTAATTTTCTTTTTAATTTATTAATTTCTTTCATTTCAGTTAAGGTTTTTCAAAATGCACAAATGTGTAGCAGAAAATAAAGTTAAAGGTAAATTGTCAAGCAAAACCAAGAAATGACAAATTATTATTAATTTATATTTCATTTTCAATTGATAAAGTTATATATGTGTATATATATTTAAAACTGGGTTATCAAAATGTTTATTTTAACTTAAACTATAATGCTATAACTTACTGGTTGGAGTATTTCAAAAACAAAGCAAGTATGTGTTAAAATAAGGATCATAATTATCTAAGAAATCTTCTTTCCTTGTATTTTTTAATCAATTACTACATTTGCACACACTTTTCCACAGAATTTTACCCTCTGAAAATGTCTGAGGCATTTTCTTTTCTTTCTATTTACAAACAATTTGTGATTGTATTGATGTAATAATTTGCTAATACACAGCTAAATTTCTCTGTGCTGGTCAGATCTGACCTAAGCTCCACATGTTAGTATTCAAATATGTGTAAATTAAGGTCATTGATCAGGGTGTGAGGCCAGTTTAAAGAGTGGGTGATGCTGATCAGTGAGGAAGGGACGGTGTGACCTGTCCTCTTCTAACTCAATACAGTGTCACATCACAGCACAACTCAATCACTTACAAACCTGAGTGAACCAGGTAATAATGTCACTTCCTGTTTTACCAAATGGCATCACAACTTCATTGTGACCTTTACAAACCTGTAACATAATTGTGCTAGATATATTCTCAAAGTATTGGCGAAAGCTTGATCTGGTTGCAACAGTAAGTTGCAAATGTCATAAGTAATTTTGCATAACATACATCATTTACGTTGACTGATTATAGAACTATGGTTTGGATTTCAATTAGAAGAGAATAAAGAAATGCAGTTTATTGATGAAACTAAATTTTATGTCAGTGAGGGATTCTTGGAATTCTACTTTAGAGGTTTGGGGAGGTTTGCTCATAGTTGTCAACATGGATAAAGTTTTCTAAAAGTTGCCATTTGTTTGTTGTGGCTATTAAAGGAGAGATGTGGCTTTGAAGCAGAAGTGGAAGGAAAATGTTCCGAGAAAACCTATGATCAACAGCTGCAGGGCTGTAAATAATAATGGCTCAAGGGGTTGGATGATGAATGATGATGCTGGAGTAAAAGTGTTGAGTGTGAAATAAATTTATTAACACAATCCTCAAAAATACAATAATTTAACTGAAAAATTGTATCATTTCACCATTTCTTCTGGTCGTCTGCTGTTCCATGTATATTTAAAAATGGTCTAATCAAATTATAGGAATGATTTATTGCTTCTAATTCTTAGATTGAATTAGCTATTAATCAGACAAAATCTTGATAATTTGAATTTTGTAATTCTTAAGCACTCTAAATTTTACTTTAATAATCTAAACTAAATATATGTTCCAGGAATTGGCTCTACGGAAACTATGAATTTGAATAAACTGAACTAATAATTTGGATTTAGTTGGGCCTGTTTTCAGTAAAGAATCCTGAGATTATTTCTGACATTTAAACTACATAGGCCAGATAAGCAAATGTGACTTAATCATAATCAACATGTGACTGTATTATTGCTCAACCTTATTACACTTACTTTAAGTACACACAGCATGTAGGCTTTATCTTCAGAAATTTTACTTTTTCAGATTTTACTGCTAGATTTAGGTTTTTAAAGCAAAAGTGCCCATAGAAAAAAATCTCTGAGAGATTAAGGAAACAATAATTTACTAGATACTCTTTGCTATTGCATACTGGATGTTTGTTGGTATACTGTACAATGTTCTCACATATACATCCTTCTTGACAACAGTACCGTTATCAAGACAAACAACCAAGGCCACAAATCTAGGTCTGAAGCCAGAGGTTCCTGGTGAGATGTAAACTCTCTGAGGACTTCGTAGTCTTACAATACCCATACACACATTATGCAGAGTGTCAAAATTTATTGCGGATGAGGTTTCTGTGAATATTTGCACATCTGTGTGTGCACATGTGAAGCTATACCATCTGCAATAATGAGACCTGACAGGTCCCACACCCCTCAGTGCTGTGTGTGTCTACGGGCTCTTTCAGAGTGACAGTGTAGATTAGGGGTGTAATCCTTGTAGAGCTACAGGGGAATCTAGCAGTACCCAAGGCTCCAGACACACATCCTCACACATGATTCGTGACAGTGGATATTAATTGAAATGTTAATGCAGATGAGAGTTCAGTTCTTAATTGCTTGCTGCTGGATTAGGACAAGATTCTTTATGAAGAGATATTACATCAGCATTTGAAGCGATCTTGGTTATAAAGAGATTCAGGCATGCTGCGGAAGGCTATCGATGATTGCTGATTATCTCAGTGCTCAAACCAGGACTTGGAAACCTTCTGTTTTTGTCATCAGGTAATGTTAGCATACCGAAGAGTGCAACAATTAGTTAACAATATGTACTCAAAGAAAGTTTGCTGTATTTGTCTTTTTTTTGCCCTAAAATGAAACATCTGAGGTGGCAGAAAAAATAAGAGCAGTGTTTTAGTTTTCCCGGATGTGTCGAGGAAAAACACTTAAAGGGAGGCTTTGATCTTAGTTTTAATTAGCTCCTATTCCCCTCTAGTATTCCTCTTTTCTGTATTTGCAAGAAAGAATATGAACAATGCTAACAACGACACCGCTTCTGCCTATATCAGCATTTTACTTAACTTTCCCTCTTAACTTGTTTTTTTTTCCTCTTTACTTCTGAAAGTGTGCCCTCTTTCCCTCAAAGTGCCATCCAGTATAAAAACAGCAACAAGAGGCTGAAGAAGTGCTTTGCTCTGTTTTAAATTCAATTCCTCTCAGTTCTCCATTACATTTTCTCTTTACGCCTTTAATATGTACCAGACATACCAAGCGCATGATAAATTCATCATGTGGATGCCACTGAATCAATATTAATTTTAGGCCTTTCATGATGGCAAATCAATGAAAGCATCACTAAGAAGCTCCTTTGCATGTTGAGCACCTTGTCTCTGCGAGTGAATGGAGATGTGATGAGAGGTGAGAGAGCATCCATGGTGGTGCCAGCAGGGAGGCCCAAACTCACTCATTATCTCCCCTCAATTAGACCTTCTCGCTTCGCCACCCTGGGCCCACACACACAGTGTGTGTGGGGGTGGGGGTGTGTGTGTGTGTGCTTTCTCCCCGCTGAGTTCATCATACAAACATCTCGGGAGTGTTTCCTCAGAAAATCTCTCTCACTGATCACTTTGACATAATTGGACAGCCAGTCTCTTTTATATTAAATGTGATGCACAAACAGTAATACAAAGCTTTAAGGGTTTTTTGGTATATAAAAAGCAGACAGAGGTAAAGTTAGAACTAAGTGGATTCATAGCAAGAAATCCTGTTAGCAGTTTGCTTTTTTTGTGTAGAAGTGTGCAACGTTTTATTACATGTAACTGTAAAAGAATAAGTATCCCTTTACACAAATGTACAGTGGAACAGTTGTAAGTCTTGCAAAACAAGGGTATTGTATTCAATTCATTCATTTTCATTCTAAGTGGAGTATGTATGTTCTTCCCATGGACAGGTTTACTGTGGCATAAATGTGTAAAAAAAGGAAATAAAAAGCTATGTCAACTGTACCCTCAAGAACTGTCCTCTGTAGTTTTTACCTAAACTTCATTTGATCATCTGTTGTTCAAAATCTGAACGACAAGCATGGTTCTGGTTCTGGTATGTGCCACAAATCAGGAGCGAACTTCCAGAAAACTGAAAAACAGCTGAAACACTGAGTTTCTTTAAATCAAGAGAATTGCCTATGAAAAACAATAGCTCATTATCCTATGCCTATGAACCGTAATAAATGGAACATTGACCAACATATTTGATGTGTACTGATGATTTTGAAGATGGTACTCAGCAAAATGTTATGTTTGTTACTGGTTTCTCAATTAGTCACTATATGTTATCTAAAGTCACATTATTATTTAAAGTGTCCAAGCAAACAGGAAAACTACAATACGGTATGAACTGACAGGTCTCAAAATGTATTATTCTACAATTGTTGCATCGGTCTATTTTGGATTCTTTAAAACACAACTGTGTTATGAATCGTACACACAAGGTGTGTAATTTAGGTGTAAATGTGTGTGCATAAACATTAGTTTGGGTTTTCCAAGGTGGAGAGCCATTGAGGTTTAAAATGGTTTGTGTTTTAATTCTGTTGATTCTGTTCGTTTTCAAACATTCAGTGACTCAAAGTGTCTTAAATGGAACCTTTGAAAGGAAAAAAAATCCCAGAAGCTTAACTTTCTGCTCATCAATCATTGCTCCCCAAAATGAAATTACAAATGTCAATTGATTTAACTTTCTAATGTTTAGGTGTTTACAATCAAGACACACTATAAATGAAGACTAAAATGGAAGATATGTGACACAAGTTGAAAATACTAAAATGATCTCTATGAATAATTTATGCAGAACATTATCATCTAATTGTCCAATTTATGGCTGCATCTGCATCTCTCATAGCATGTATTTGGTAATTTTTTTGTCCTTTACCCTGCAGCGGTGCCTCAAACTGGCAGACTACCATTTTGCTGCAGCTAACTCCCCTTAATAAAGCTTGTGTATCTTCCAATCATAGTTGCAGATCTAATTAAAGACTTACATTAATTTTAATCTAAATCATTCGCAGTTGTCATGAGTTTCATCAAATCTAAATGTAAAGCATTTGGTGATAATTAGAAAAGCTTAAACATTTTTGGGAACTATGCTGGCCATGCATGTGTGATGTAGCACTGCATTGTGCCTCGGCAGTCTTGTGGATCAGTAGTTTGGCTGAGAGTCTCTTGAATAGCAGAGTTTCCAACAAATGAAGGGCTTGTGTTTCTATGTTTAAATCTTCTGTGTGTCTTACTGTCAAAACCAACGCTTTAATAGTAGGCAAGTCACACTTTTGTCCACATGGCATGGCACAGGCATGTATGGTGCTAAGTACTCATACCTCTAGATCTTTTTCATGTTTTCACATTTAAAGCTTCAATGGGATAACTAGTATAAATTTAAATCTTTAATTGCGGCCAAGTCTACATAGGATGCTTTTTGTCTAGTCTTGCTATAACGTCTTGTCACTGATTTTTAATTGGATCTGATCCATATTCACACATTGTACTTTATTTGATTTAAACCTCTCAATTGACTGTATGTTTAACATTATGCAGTGTTAGTTTTTAATCCCACACAAATGTTGTACATGATGGCCTAAAAGCTCACATTTGGTCTCAGCTGCTTGCTGTATCCTCTACAATTTTTGTTGCAAACTGCAGCGTTCCCATGGACCTTCTCAATGCTTTTCTGATTAACGCTTCTTTCAGCAGCAGGTAGACACCAATGTCTACCTATTCATTTTCACAGGGTGAAAATGAATAGGTAGACATTTTCTACCTATTCATGGATTCATGAATTCAGCAGTGCTCAATAAGATGTTTGAAGTTTGGGCCAATGTTTTATAATCTCTTCTCCCTTTAGCTTCTCCATAACTTCCTCCTTGATCTGTCTAATGACCTCATTGGTCTTTGGGATGAAACTGAACA
>CAEFZY010074856.1:0-14867 GCA_903066815.1 Brachyrhaphis roseni
CCAGCATCACGTCGTGACCTGGCCACTATCCTGCAAGAAGAATGGCTTAAAATCCCTCTGACCACTGTGCAGGACTTCTATATGTCATTCCCAAGACGAATTGACGCTGTATTGGCCGCAAAAGGAGGCCCTACACCAAAAACCAGGTGTTTCAGTTTCATTGTCCAACCCCTGTATGTTGAAAATGAAATGCATTAATTTGTCTTTCTTTTATGTAAAAAATATTTGTATGAACATTTGAACTTTTTTCCAGTTATTTTGAGGAAGAACAGTTTAGTTATTATCTCATTAAAATAAATCAAATGCAAGATATGACACATTAATAATAGTAGCTACATGTCTTTCTTTATTCAGTGTAACCACAACTGTCTGTGCTTCTTCATAACATCAAAATAATGGTGGTCTTTTTTGTCACTGTAAAAGAAAATGTGCTAGAAGTAATCAATTCTTCCAATTTGAACTGAACTAGAGATGGTCAAACTTGTTGATTTTGTTGATTCTGATTGACAGTATTTATTGTAATGACAATAAAAGATATTTACAAAAGCCAACTTTGTTTTTGATATCTTTCTCTGCATGTAGTCAGAGCTCCTCAAGCCAAACTATTTCTTAATAGTGTAAAAAATATTTTTTTATGCTGTCAGGAAGAAACTGTAACAGAGAGAAAGAGGTGGAGGGAGAATAGAGTGCACACAAGGGTGATTGACAGCGCTAAGACCTTCCTGGATCTCATTGGTTGTTCCTAATTAGCACTGGGAGAAGACAGAGGAGCTCTTTTTTATTATTATTTTAAACGCATCATCTTTCTCATACCATACTGTTACGACATGCTAACAGTTTCAACAAATGTATGAAGATATGTTTTTTTTGTAATAAAAGTTACACTCTGCAGCTTTAACAAGGCACTTCTTCTGAGTTATAGCTTTAAAGCTAAACTACTTTGAGGCAAGGTGAGATCTGTTTGGTGCCAGAAAGAAGCTGTCTTTATGTGTCACCATGATTATTTCCACAGGAGATTTTATGAGGTGTGTCTCATAAACTCTGGTGTGTCTCGCTTTGTAACATTGATTCATGTCTAAATTAAATCTGTTTCATCTTCAAGGGTTCAAGTATGGGTTTGTCATTCCTTTTGGTCTTGGCTGCCTCTGTGATCCTGATCAGACCGGAGACGCCTGTAACGAAGGTACAGAGCAGATGTTAATCTGCTTTTACTGTGTGCAGTTCAGGTTGTGCAGCTTTATTAATCCAAGCCTGATTCTTTGCTCACAGGCCCTACATCATAACTTTGTGGAGTGCTGTGGAGAGAAGCAGAAAGTGAACAATTCGTGCTCAAATGACACTCACTGTGAACCAGGTAATGTGGGAGTGTTCATACTTTTCCACATTTTGTCATATCACAACCACAATCTTCAATGAGCTTTTTTTCCCTCTTGGGTTTATATGTGACCAAGTTGAGAATAATAGTGACCTGGAAGAAGAAAAATACCCTTTTTTTTTTTTTTTTTAAATAAAATAAGAGTGTCATATAGTTTGTATTCAACACCTTGTGTTTGTAATTTGTTAAATCACCTTTAACTTTTGTTACAGTTGCAAGTCTTGGATTATGTCTTTATCAGCTTTGCACATCTAAAACTGACATTCTTTGTAGAATAGCTCAAGCTCAGATAGCTCAGATTTTTGAGTCTGCAGATTCTCAGTTACATCTTGGTCTGGACTTTGACTAGGCCATTCTAACACATAAATTGGATACAAATCATACCATTGCAGCTCTGGCTGTATTTGTAGAGGCACTGTCCTGCCAGAATGTCAAACTCCACCTCTGCCTGGAGTCTTTTGCAACCTATATCAGGAATATCAAGTTTTCTTCCAAGATTTTAGAGTTTTCACTCCAGACTTCTGTTCCAATGTCCTGGCAGGAAAAGAAAGCTACTGACATGTTTCCGCTTTGGGATGTTAAGTGTGGTGTTACTGCTATGACCATACGTTGTGTTGAATTTTATTTAGTGGCATCACCTTAAACAGGCCTCAGATTTTTAACAGGCAAAGTATTTCAAAACCCCTTTTGCTGTTCTTTTGTAACTACCAAAAGAATATATGGAAGCCTGGTATTCAAGTTTCAATACCAAGCTTGAAGATCTTTATTAATATTCCTTCCTGTGCTTGTGGAGACTTTAAAATTTTAACATTAAAGCAAAAAATTGTAGTGTAGAGTTAGTTTGAATGTTAGCTTATTCTTATTTATTCTATTTTGAACTCCAGATACCAAAGATGATAAATGCTGAAATACTCACTGTTTATCTTCTGCAGGTTGCTTCTATCGTTTGCTGGAGAACAGCAACGTGGTCTGCATATTCTGTGACTCTGCAGCTGTGGATTTGGAGAATGTAACCGTTTGCACATACAGTAAGAGCTTTTTAATTCTAATTGTTCAGAGTGAGTTTTAATATATATATATATATATAATTTGACTTTTGTTCTTCTAGACTACACATTGGAGCGTAAAAACCACACAACAGTAACAACTGTCATTCCTAAAATTGGTAAGAAAGGTAGACTAAAACCTGTCTCCCAGGTTCTGAGTTCTGGCAACGTTGTAAGTAGGGGTTGTTTCCTGTTTTTGTGTAGGAGGCCCAGGCGTGGCGGCCTCCGTTCTTCTGGGAACTCTGTTGATCAGTATGTTCCTCATTCTCACTGTTGCCTCCTTTTTCTACCTCAAACGCTCCAACCGGCTGCCTGGTTTCTTCTACCGGCGAAACAAAGGTGAGTACAGGTCTCCTCAGAGGAAAGACTCTTATGAATTGGCTCTTAGTATTTTTTTTAATCTTTTGTATACTTTTGTTTATATTTACAGCCTTTATATTTCAACCAAGTGAGACGGTAAATCTTTTTTTTTTCTTCCAAACATTTTAATTTAACATTAGAAATCATAAAGAAGCTCATGATTTTTTTGGTTTTATCCCTTACAGGCAGTTATGATCCCTTCAGGTAAGATGACTGTATCTGTAAAATATCTGTTTTAAGGTCTTGCTCAACAGGTTTTAATGTTGTGTAGCTGTTCAAATGTTTTCTTTTCATTAAGGTTGTGTCAAGTCCTGCATGACTGTTTCAAAAACAGTTGTGCAGGAATCCTGTGGATTACGTAGCTTTAACTCATGTGAGGGTTCAGTCATTAAAATAATGATGTTGTTCATACAGAGCCTCGCAAAAGTTTTTATACACCTTGAAGGTTTTCACATACACTTGCAACTTTGCGGTGTATTTTCTGTAATGGGTCAACAAAAATACTCTTCACCTTGGATGGCTGTCTTTCAGAAAATATTTAGCTCCCTCCATCTTCTTGTCAGCTCTGATCAGTTTCTGGTGGGGGGAAAAGTTTCCCAACTAGGGCTGCAGAATTTAACACACATATCTTCATCATCACAGCATCGGTGTGTGCAATAAATAATATAACCGAGACTTTGGTCTGCAGTAGTTGTCAGGAGCTTGCATGTAATATTTACGTTGTAATATTCACCTGTTAATTGAGTCTCATTAAACGCCAACACCTGAGATGTTGAAGGTCACAGCATCTCACAGAGGGGAGAAGAAAAGTTGGACTAATCGCAGCTGATATTATCGTCCCAACATTTGCCAATAATATTTCAACTCACTTTATTATTATTATTTTAAAGAAGGCTCAGCTCATATTATCATCCTAGGAACATCCATGTGTCACAATTGGGATGGTGTGTTTGCAGTGATGTACATTGTTACTTTTTGCTTGACATGGCCATTTTAAATGTTGCCCAAAGTTATATTTTAGTTTCATCTGACCACTGCACCATCTTCCACCTGTTTGCTTTGTCCTTAGTGGTTTGTGGCAAAGTTTTTGCAGGAGTTCATATGACCTTCCTTTGACTGGATTTATTCTTGCCACTGTTTCTTAAGACCAGATTTTGTGGAGCACAAGATTTGGTTGTTCTGTTAACAGATTGTCTCAGCTGACTCTAGTCTTAAGCTGTCTGTTGTGTTTTTTGGTCTTCATGATGTTCCTTCACCAATTCTCCAAAGCCTTGCATCACTTTAATTTAACAAATTATTTTTATGATGGTCTATTTTATGCTATCCAAATAAAAAAAATCAACTTTAGTGGTGTCTATGTGACAAAATGTGGACAAATTCAAGAAATATAAATAAATTTTAAAGAGTTTTGAGTACATCACACACAAGAAACAGAATGCCTTTAAATTAAATATGAGCACTTCAATGACATTCTTTTATTTTAAAGGTTTCATTGGCTCTAGTGGGCTTTATTTGATAGTTAATTGACAGGAAGGTGGGTAATGAGAGAAGGGGAAGACATGAAGCAAAGGTCGCCAGGCTGGGAATCGAACCAGCAACGGCCGCGTCGAGGACTAGGGCCTTTATATGTGGATTGTGTTTAACCCCTGTGCCATCACAGCACAACCCCACTTCAATAACATCCTAAAGGTCTTGCAACTTAAGATTGTCATTACTCCAATATGTTTGCTTCAAGAGATTGAATGTTAACTCCTCAGCCTTTCACCAGGTTCTGTAGGACAATGCAAATACTGTTTAAATTGGTTATGTTCAAGCTGAGCGACAACTTTAAATGCTTCGATTCAAAACTCCTAAGGTCAGCAGAAAGTCTTCTGATTTCAGAGCACATTTAATTAAACGCATGGTTTTCCTTCTGCAGGGAGGAAGCAAAGATATGTGAGGAGGGAACGGCCCTCAACGCGAAACATCACCACGATCCCCACCTCAGCTACCACTCAGGTGCATAATTTGTAGGAGGAGTGATGGGTTTGGTGCAGGTAGGGAGGAAAGCTCAGGAAGGATCTGAAGGAAAACCAGCTGACTCTAGGAATGTTGGCCAAATTTAGCTACTGCTGCTGCTCCTGCCTTCGTATCATTAAGGCTGACACTGTTTGTGTTTTTAACAATAACCTGTCACACTGATACTCTGAATTCACTGGAAAATCACTATATTTTTTTTTACCTTTTTCTTCCAGTGAAAATCTTTAGAATGACTTCAGTTTTTAGTCGACACACTGTTTCCCAATTTTATTGGTTTATCCCTACTTCCCGATTCTTTTTTTTTTTTTATCCCCCCCAGATCACTGATAAATTAAGTGCCAAGAATAGAGAGAGGCATTGTAGACGCTTTTACAGAGTCGGCTAGTTGTGTTTGAAATGCTCGAAATAGTTGAAAATTAGCTGCTTAAACCAGAGGAAAAGCCTTTCTATGTTTGCAATACGTTTTAAAATAAGCTGTTTTTAATCTGCTGCTTCTGAATATGAGCTCAGCAGCTCCATCTAAATAACTTAGCATATAATAGTTACATTTTTCCTCTAAAAGGGTTCGGCAGCTGCGATTTTTGTGGAGCAAACTGACTGTCTGACATAAAAAAAAAAAAAATTTCTACTGAACCTGCTTGTTTTTGCTTCTGTTCTTGCTTTGTGCACTAATTTATACTGCTTATATTAAACCAATATTGGTCTTCTGGTGGGCCAGAATTCAAGGAGAATTCCCCGAGGCACTGTATGGATCAATATTTCTGTCTTTTAATTTTGTAATTTGCGTTGTTGACATTGTATTTATTTTTGTAACCAACTGAGGTGTATCATGTATTCTAGTTGTCATGAACTGCATTCCTCTGGCTTTCATAATCATAATATTTATAAGGATATTTATTAAAGAAATCATTGTATCAAATTAAACAACTGAATTTGTTCCGCAAAGTTCGGTTTAGACCCAAACATATATTTTTAAAATGTAACCTTTGCGAGTCTATGTGCACTTTAAGGTACCAAACTCATGATGAAAACGTGCTTTATAACAGAAAAACTCCAAGTATCTTACCAAGTATAGCTGTTTTCTTGTTGTTGATGTTTTTTTCTCCAGGAAGCAGCAATATGTTTTCCATCATGAATTCTATTTGCCTAATATTTAATTTGCCAAATATCAGAAGGAAATGGCGTGATTACATTACTGTGATAATTGTGCCATTATGAGCTTTAAACACAGCTGAGGAGCTTTTGATGAATTTTTGGATAGTATCCAGTGGCCTTTACTGTATCTCTAATCCTCATCCAAGTCTCTGTTCTGTTTTATTTTGACAACCCTATGGCAGTTGTGTGTTTTTACTATTTCAAGTCACACAATTGCAGTCGTCATTCCTTAGCTATTCATCCTTTTTGCTACTTATGGTATTTGTTGTACAGTAAAATGAAAGCTTGATATGTGCATATATTGTTTTTATACAAATGGGGTGTTTTTGTAATGTACCTTTTTTTTTGTTTGTTTTAGTGCCATGATAAAAGTTCAGAAGATGTATAATTTGCAAAAATAAAGCACCTTTCTCTAATCAAATGGCTGTATTTTATTTTTTAGAGTTAAATCTGAAGGTTCCCTGATGTACATGCAAAAAAAATAAAAGTTAATTATTAATGTTTGTATCCACTTGGAAAGTTTTCTTGGACAGGACTATTAAGCTGGCAAACAAGCCACATCTGAACACATATTCTAATATATTGATTATGACTGCGTACTGTCATTCCTTGAACGAGAGCTGGGTGTAGCTTGTTGAGGTGCATGGAGGAGAGGCTATGTTACCAAGATGTTATATTAAAAGAGAGAACACCCAGAACATGGCTTGTAAACAATGGTTATTGTGCATTCACTCACATGAAATCTTATTTAGTCAAAAGACAACTATTGTTTGCCACCAGCAAAAATAAAATAATAGTGTACCTTCTTAAAAATACCACAAAACAAAAAAAAACCCATTCACTTCCTTTATAGAGACTCAACATCATTGTTAAATTGCAGTATTGTCATTATTAGTAAGTAATTACTATTATAAATTATTAGAAGTAAAATGTCACACCTCTGGTGAGCATGGAAAGCTACACGTGACAAGGACACGTTACTCTATTTATACCAGCGGAGTGGAGGGCCACGGTGGGACATGTGCAAGGACAGACGGACATCATAGTTAAAATGTCCAGAGAGCTCTTTCACACGGGATGACTTGTCCGTCTGCAGCAGGTAGGATCTTCTGTGCTGCTTAACACATCAATGAGTTTATAAAGAACACTGCATGTTTTATGATTAATGTAAAACAGCGTGACCTTGCTGTGAGAGCTGAATAGGTTTGTTTATATTGATCTTAAGCGTATTTGTCCCACAGATAAAGCTCCCCGAGTTGTTAAACATGAACATAACATTTAACATATAAATTGCAGGAGATTTTCTCTTAAAAAAAAAATGAATATGTGTAGTGTCTGTAATTTCTTACCATATCTTGTTTGTTAAGCTGATCTGTTGGACCCCTGCTTTCTTTTCCCCCCCTCCTACCAGATCACGTAACTTGTTTTCTAAGAGTGAAGCTGTGGGGGTATTTTGGGGTTTGGCATGTGACTGCATTGCTTTTGAGTTGGTTTACTATTAACAGTAAAACAGGTCATGTTTGCTAGTTTCCAACGTGGCAGGTGATAACAACCAAATGTTCCTGTTCTAAATTTAGGTCCATTGTATCAAGCAAACAGCTCAGTCAGAGATCCTACATTGTGTAAAATTTAATACAGGGAAATTTCAGGTTTAGATAATTATGAAAAGAAAAAAAAACACTTTCATGTCAACTCTTTATTATTTATCCAATTGTTTTCAGTAGCCTTGTAAAAAAAAGTCCTCAGTTTTGCTGCACTTCATTATATTACAAACAAACTTATTGTGTTATTAGGATTAATTGTAATAGATCAACACAGGAGTTCAGTTGTGAGGAAGAAGGAAGATGATACACTGTTTTCAATAAAAATGTGAGAGGTGTGATGTACATTTGCGTTCAACCACATTTACTCGGACACCCCTAAAAATTTCTGTGAAACAATTTGTTAGCA
Organism: Brachyrhaphis roseni; assembly: GCA_903066815.1. Lineage (NCBI taxonomy): Eukaryota > Metazoa > Chordata > Actinopteri > Cyprinodontiformes > Poeciliidae > Brachyrhaphis > Brachyrhaphis roseni. Next base: position 7,906 of record CAEFZY010074856.1, read on the forward strand.
AATAGACTCCACCTGTGTGTAATTTAATTCCTGCGTAAATTCAGCTGAAATATTCTTTTCTGTCCACTTCACAATTTTGTACTGCTTTGTGTTGGCCGATCACATGAAATGCCATTAAAATGCAGCAAAGCTCATAGTTGTAAGGTGACAAAATGTGAAAATGTTTGGTGAACACTTTTGCAAAGCACTACTTTGCCCATCCATCTAGTTTTAAAGGTTTCATTTAAAAACCTTCACCACTTTTGAAATGTATGTCTTAAATTATTGATAAATATTTCTGTTTATTGGTTTAAAAAGGGCTGAAAACTCTTGGAAATCTGAATCTGGAAAGTGAGTATAACCCCAAAGAACAGTTGATTTCCAAACAGACTGAAACTATGTTTTCTCATCCTCTTTATTTTTCAGAGTAATGTGAGGGCTTAAGCATGGATGATTTGGATTACAGCATTCACATTGCAGAGAATGACTGGAGTAGCTTCTACGATGACAGCGAGGAATGTAATTTGCTGCAGGCCTCGCTTGCCTACCCCGATGATTCCAGCCTCAGCGACTCGGAGGATTCAGGAAGCTTCAACACAGGCCAACAGGAGACAATCGGGAGTACAGATAGCAAGACCGCCGAGGAGAGCTGCTCAGGTGGCATACAACTACTAGAGCAGCTTTTTCAAAGTGATGCAACCTGTATGAAACAGGGGGAAATAGGTGTCAGCTGTCCAGAAAGAAACACCATCTCCACAAAGTCTGTACAAAAAGATATTGCACAAGAAATTCTGGTCAAGACAAGTGACAGCAAAACTAACACGCCGCAAACAAATCCACTGAGCAATTACAATTCAGAAGGGAGAGGAATGTTGTCAAGAGATGGAGCTGCACAAATGACAAGTGACCTCAAATCCAACAAGAAACCTGACCTACTTTCCTGCAAACAAGCAGCGCCGAGTGTGAGCGAGCCAGACGCCACAGGCAGAGCGGAGAAGGAGCGCTGGTTTGTGACTGTGAATGACAATCTGGCATGGCGGCGAGGGCGTTCTACCTCTGTTAAAAAAAACCTCAAACAAAAAAAACCTGGTGAGGGAGAAAATGTTCAAAATTCAGATATCAAACGAGAGCGTGAACAATCAAGAGGTATTCAGTTGAACCAAAATAAAGAATCTGGAGATTTATCAGAAGAACTGCTTATTTCTCAGTCAGTTGCAGCGATGAACAGAGACAAATGGGAGCCAGGGAGCTCAGCACACACATCCTGTGACAGCTTTTCACCCTCACCGACAGCGTTGGAGTGCTTGCAGTGTTCAGAGCTTCAATATGGTGCTGAATTTTCCTCCACTGGCAGCTGGGATTCTGACAGCTATTTGTCAGCTGTTGAATCGGTGGAGGAAGCTCAGCATCCTCTTGAAGAGCATCTCATTAAACACCTTCCTCTGGAATGCCCATTATCCCCAAAATGTGACAACCAAAACTTCAGCTTGACTCTCTCCAATGACGCAACAGCAGCAAATTATGATGGTTATGCCACTCCAGAGCCCCTTTTCACTCCTCCATCTCCAGAAATACCAGATGAAAAGTTCATTTATGGAAATGACACATGTTCTGAAACCCACCCACCACCTTCACCATCTGGTGGCTCGCAGAAGGATCAGCTCAGTCCAGATTCAACTCAGTCACTTTGCTCTGCAGCAGACAGCCCAGAAACATTCGCCAAAGCTGCAGGGCAGGCTCAGCCAGTGTATGCAATCTCTGCATTCTGGGATGAAGTGGAAAGACTGACTATAAACGATATTTTGCAGATCAGAATGGGGAGAAGCTGTAGATTAACAGAAGAAACAGCAGGGCCCGACGCAAGCGACCTTCCTACAGACCCCAGCCAAGTTGATCCTCTTGATAACTCAACGATGGACACATCTGACGCTGCAGACTCAGACTACTTCACACAGCCAGATGAATCCAAGCGTGATGGGTCAGTCTGTGAGTTTTCAACCTCAGATTTTGAGGAAGAGCCCTGGCAATTTGCTAATTTAAGTAAAAACTCTAGCCCTGACCTTCAAAACAAATCGCAACAGAGTGACTCTTGTCTTTTGTTAGACACTGATTATGAACAAAGAGAAACCCCCGTTGCTCTAGACCAAAGTCTTGACTGTCAAGACTTCCAAAATATGATCTCCTGCCAAAGAAAGATGACAAAAAGCAGAAGTATGTACAACGTACAGGCTCTCACCACAGAGGACGTAGCTCCACTACCTTCTCTTAATATTGACCAGAACGATTTGCCTCTAAGTGCGGCTCAACCTCTGGAGGCTTTTTTATCCCACACAGACTTACAGGATTACAGAATATCCTTCCCGGAAATCTTTGAGTATTTTTTCACAGAATATGACAACAGCACACCATCACAGTTTCTCTGTGTTCGTGATCCTGAAGAGATATTCGTATCTCGTGTCTTTCACTCTCCCCTCTGTACATTCAGAGAAGATCCATGGACCTCTCCTTTCCAGTGTAGCACAGAGAAACCCATCCCGATCTTCTCTTGCTCTCGTCCTGCTGTCCAAGACCTCACATTCCCAAATCCGCATGTTTTCCTGAGCACAGACTGTGAGGAAGTGGACAAAGTGTCTCCAATGAGACTCATATCTCATTCGTTTTTTCACGCAAGTCCGCACAGATCCTCAGGAGCAGCAGGTGTGGGTGGATCCCACAGTTGGAAAAGTTTTCTGTCTTTGAGGAAAATTCGCTTTCCAGACAAAGGCAGCATCTGCTGCAGCGAGTCTGGTGCCTGGATTTTTCCTGTTGATACTAAAGAGATCCGGATGGGGAGTCAGAATCAGGCAGTAGCATCATTCAGTGAGAGGACAGCTTGTCTAGATTTTTCTCAGGAGTTCAGAGAGCTGGAAGAGCAATGCTGGATTTCGGAAACTATATGGACACAAAGTAAGTCCCAGCATGCAACACTGTCATTAAAAGCAGGTTATGTCAGTTGCTTTGAATTTTTTTTATAACAAGCATCACTTCTACAAATATCAGGTTTTCCATGCACTCACACATAAAAGACATTTAATTCCATAAAATTTTCAGTTTACTGAAATGTTTCAAAACACACAAAAACAACAACTCATCCAATTTATGACTGAATTAAATACTGAAATATGTAATCAGTTAAATCCAGTTAAATTGAAAGATTTTAAAATGGCACAGACACATTAAGTGCTCGCAAAAAGTTAGGGAATTTTGACCTTTGGGTGAAAATTGTGGTTGTAGTGAAATGTTTATGCTAAAGTGATAATGCACTGAAAAAGTTGAATGATTAGAGTAAAAGTGTGCCATTTTTTTCTTTATTTCATAAGTTTTATTGGGAAAAAACCCCCATAAAAGCCCAACACTTTTAATGGTCTGATGTAACTCTGGTGCTTCGTCTCCCTTATATGCATCTGGAGGTTAGTGCCATTGACCATCCAGTTCACCGTTAAGCTGTCATCAGCATGGGATGTGGCCATGCTGATGCTATGACTTTTCCAGTCTCTCTGTGTCTCTGTTGCAACCTGCTGATAACACTCTGACAGTCATTATGAAATATTTTATAATGAACAAATAGCAATGTTTCTGCAATTAAATTTCTAAATGAGAGGAAAACAAAACAACACAGCAGGTTAATTTTTTCCAATCACCCATACACAAAGCTCATTCTGAAATTTCACCAAGACCAGTTCGGTTGACCTTGGTGAACTGTAGGCAGAATTATACCTAATAATGCCCAGTTTGGAAAAATAAACAGGAAGTCCTTAGAATTAGAAACTTCAAGTGCAAATTTGAAGGTTCTTGTCCACCCTGATCTCAAAGTCTAATTTGGCTGCTACCACATAAATTACAGTAGTATACATGTTATTTTCATTTAAATATTTCCAAATGAGTACACAAGCTGTTAGTTAACATGTTCTTGTGGTATTTGAATGTGAACGAGAAATACATCGTAATTAGCTTTCTTTGCCAATTTTGAGCCTGGCTTCTGAGCATGCTAATAGCTTTCCACATTGCAACCGGAACCATGTGATCTTGGAGGTAACGTTGTTCCTATACCCAATTTCTCATGTCAGAGATTAAAAAAAGAACATAACATATGGAGCCACTTGTTCTCTGCTGCTCTGTGTCGCTTCTACTCAGTAGTGGAATTTGATATGGGCAATAATGCTTACTGCCCAGGGTGGCACTGATGTTTATGATTTGATGAGAGGAAAATTAACGTTTTGGAATTGTTTAACAAGTGTCCAGAAATAATCCAGTCATAAAACATGTTGAAATTAAGTCGAAAGGTGCTTCAGCAATTTATTAAAGGTTTGAAGATTTATTCAACCTTGTTATTTCACCTTTGCAGTTTTTTAAAATCTTGAACTTGTTTGTTTTTAAGTTACTTTGTCCAGGATAAACATCACATTATGTGGAAAAGGTTTTGAAATGGTTGATCATAGACTCTGTTTTTGTATTGCTAACACCTGCCTTGGTTAACAGGGGTGTGCACACTTTTGAGAGTCACAGTATACAATACAATAATACATCAACTCCATAATATGTGGCATTTAATGAGAATAAAGTAATTTTCAAATCTCAAATTGATTGGTTTGCATTTCACATGTGACAAATCTCTCTTTAAAAGTCTATTTTATTCCTCTGACAGAGCGAGAAGGCCTCTTCTCCAGAGTGAAGCAGTCAGACATGTGTTTAGTCTGCATTGCTTTTGCCTCTTGGGTGCTGAGATCTTCTAATTCAGAGGCTGCAGATGCCTGGAAAGCAGGTATGAACCGTCTCCTTTGTCATTCTAACAAAGGACAAGTAAATGTTTTTTAATAATAACATTTAGCTGAGATAAAATAATTTTCTAATACTATAGTATCTACCTATTGGTTACATTTTTCTTGATTTTACTGTTTAATAACTACACTGTTATTCTGAGGCACATTGAAACATCATGCAGAACTAAAACATAGTCATACCCAGCAATCCACTTTTGCAGCTGAAAAACATTCTAAAGCAAATACTGAAAATGTCAAGGTATTTAGGCTGCAAAATTTTTAATTAAAAGATAACAAACATAAGGATGGATATCAAACTAACACTTTTAAACTATTGTTCAGCTCTTCTAGCAAACGTGAGTGCACTGTCTGCAATTCAGTACCTGCGGCAGTACATGAAGATGAAGAACCCTCCCAGAGATGACCTCTGACAGGAACACAAAGAAGAAACTGCAAACATTCTCACTTGGGTCCACGTTGATTAAAAACACAGAAAACATTCACAGTCAGCTACACAGTAGCTGGAGGTTGGTGAAGTAGAAAGGAGGAGTCTGTGTGGGAGAGGAGTCATTCTGTGAACACCCCATAATTCTAAACAAACGAACCAAATAATCAGTTTCAACTACAAGCAGGATTCAGTAAATTAAAAATCTGAATTAGTATTTAATGACTGACCAGTGCTGGCAATGTACATCTCTGTTCAAAATAACATAAATGTGTTTAAAAAACATCAGCAAAGCTCCAAATACTTCTAATAGCTTTTATGTCTGTATTGGCAAACCATCTATTCCAAATCAAAACATGAAGAAAATATTATATGTTTTAATTGTTTGTTGTTTAAATAATTATTTTTAAAACAGAGACATTCTCAAAGTTTGAGCTTTTATCTGAATCACTAAACTTATATTTCACTTTATAAACAGTTTCTTAGAGCTGCTTCACATCTACATTGACCAACTTTTGTCACCTGTGAGCATCTCGCTATTGCTCTGTATTTCTTGGTTTTACCTCAGGAAATGCACATCTGATGTCACCCCAGACATTTTCCACTGGACTATGGCCTGATTGCTTCATAAAACTGATCTTGTAGGTCTGGAACCACAATGCTGCTTGCTTGCTGATGTGTTTGGGATCACTGTCTTGTTGAACACACTTGAGCATTTGTTCTTTGACAAAAGGCAATACTTCTTCAAAATCTCTTATGAATTCAAACTAATCCACAATCCTTTGTATGCAACAAATAGACCCAACACCATAGCATAAGAAATATCTCCGTACCCTTGATATGACTTGGCTACTAGTCTGGGTTGACAAAACTGTCTGCACCACCTAGACTGTAAGAGAACAGTTTTGGCTTCAACAGTCCAAAAACTGTTGCTATGATTCTCTTTAGGTCAATCAACATGTTCTTGTAACACTTTTCAACTTTTTTTAAAGACTGCACAGGATCCCTGTTAACATAAATCTTAGAAATGACAAAGGGTGTGCTTTCTTTTCACCATAACAGCCAACAACATAATGACTTATATTATTGGTAATTCTTTTTTACAATATTTGCAACACTTTCTATATTATATTTAAAATAGCCAGAGCTGTTACCTTATTTTCTTTAAACATATTATTGATCATTAGGTACATATATTTGTAACGGTTTTGTTGCTGGATGTGTAATAAAGATTAAAATCAGTTCAATGGTTATCTCAATACCTTCTTGTTAAAAAAAATTATTTTCCACATGTAACTGACCTCTGTGACTATTACTGCAATAAAATGTTGCTGAACCAAATGACTGGACTCTGCAGAGCTGGTTTACTGATGATGAGGAAGTTCAACTACCGTATTTTCCGCACTATAAGGAGTGCCGCATTATAAGGCGCACCTTCAAGTAATGACCATTCTAAACTTTTTTGTATATAAGGCGCACTGCATTATAAGGCGCATAGAATAGACGCTACAGTAGTGGCTGAGGTTACATTATGCATCCATTAGAAGGAGCTGCCCTAAAGGGAATGTCAACAAAACAATCAGATAGGTCAGTCAAACTTTATTAATAGATTACAAACCAGCGTTCTGACAACTCCGTAGCGTCACACGATAAAACATACAACAGAAATAAGGCATTACAATTGGAAATAGTAACACAAATAGCAGCTGCATCTAATTAACCGAGCTTAATAGCTTAAT